>CAJNDV010035252.1:7895-21558 GCA_905221635.1 Symbiodinium sp. CCMP2456
TAGGGTTTAGGGTTTAGGGCCGCAAGGATCCATGTCAGTGTAACCATGCCCCTGACACCTACCTAAGTACGGGTTACATTAAGGCCAAAGTATATAACCTTCTATTGCTGAAGGAGTACATGGACGCTGGGGGTTTGGATCGGAAGAATAAGTAGTAATCGTTCCCATTTCAGTCTTGCAATAACATACCCATTGCTATTCTATACCACCCTATTCTTATCATTGGGGCCCCTAAACCCTAAACCCCTAAACCCTAAAACCCAAAGCCCTATGTTAGGGTGAAGCCTAAACCCTACACCGCAGGCCGCTGCCTCAAGCCCTTCGCCCATTTTCCGCTTCCCGTCCCCTCGGCCCTACCTGTGTTACGGGTTCGGTAAAGCCCCATCCATGAACCTACACTTCTGAGGCACCTCATTGTGATGTCCGTATGTATGGATCTTCAAGAGGGGGGTGTTTGATGGTGATGTTCAATAATGCTCTAAATTTGGTTCCCTTGGGGAGAGAGTTCTGTCCAGCCGCAACAAGCGCGGCTTGGGAGCAATTTCCTGGACAGATCTGGCCATGATGTTCTTTTCTCTCGGGTAGGGAAGCTTACTTCAATGGGACAGCTGATACGGCTTCAGTGTTCGGTTTGCGGCGTAAAGCTTTAGCATTTTTGTTAAGGGGTATTTCTAATAAACCCTCAACCCCTAAACCCTAAACCTAATGTAGGGTAGAGTTTTTGGTGTATGTTCTTGTTGGTCACTTGAATCCTTTAGGGCCTTTAGGGAAGAGTGTTGTGGCGGAAAGCCGTAAGGGCCGGGCAATAAAAGGCCTAGATCGGTTTAGGGTTCAGGGTTTAGGGTTTCAGGGTTTAGGGTTTTAGGGCTTAGGGTTTAGGGTCTTAGGGAATAAGGTTGGGAAGAATAGTCCGCAGGCGCATGATTACTAGCAAGCAGTAGACGCCTAGGTGTTGTGGGTCTCTGTCCTGGCGGTCCACATACAAAGCTTTACGCGTGCTCCTTCCAAAAACTATAAACTCCGAGGGGGTAGCCATATTGGTTGGGCCGCCACAGACCCTAAATGATGGACTCCTTGCTTAATGGATCCTAAAGTCGGCAACAGGACACCTTGAGTTGTACGAAACCCCTTTGTTAACCCTTCTAGCAATCTTATAAAGCAATTGCGAACCCCCTCAACAAGTACACTGGTTCATATAACAGCCTGAGCAGTTAGTAAGGCTAATTCCATTGAGTTCCTTGTTATAGTTCTGCTGTCATTTCCCTCCCGGGCCCTGAAACCTATTCGTCAAGCCGCACCTGGACCCTGTAAAACCCTGCGTTTTCCGGGGGCCCATGATGATTTCGCTTCAGAAGACGTGAGAAAGGTAGGGTAGCTGGAGTCCAGGTGAACCCTAAACGCATTAATCCCAAACCTTAAGCCCTAAACCCCTAAACCCTGAACCCTAAACGCATTAATCCCAAGAGTAATGGCCTGGTCCAGTCTTCCGGTGGAAGGGGCATGCTGCATTCAAGAGGCTGCATCATAGCAAGATCGATAGCTGGGGTTTGCGAGCCATAATTTCAGTGCAGGGTTTTTTTACCGAGGTAGGTTGTCGGGTTAGGATATATAGATGTAAGGAGATATGGAGGAAAGGAGGGATGGTTGGGTTCAGAAGGCCTTATGCACCGTTGCTTAGAAAGCGTGCCACTTTGCCAAGTAGGACCATTTGAACCATTTTCCTTTCGTATCCCTGGAGAGCATCCAGGTGTGCCGTGGACGTTCGAGGCAGGTTCTGTAGTGGTCGGTCAAAGACCCAGCAATTGATATAGGGGTCTGAACCAGTACTGTATACTGTTCCCTCCCTAATCCTACACCCTTATAGGCCACATACAAGTTAGTTATGGTATATAGTATAATGTACACCCAGACCCTGTTCTGGTTATCAGGGTCCCTATATTTGACCCTAAGGGTCCAAAGCACATAAGGAGCATTCCTTTGTTACGGGATATCGGTGTTGGACTTTGCGGGCTGGGACTGGCAGGGTTTAGATAAGCAGAAGCTTGGTCTAGGACATTTTCAGGTGGGTAGTTACCGTTATAGGAGCCTTATAGAAGGTCTATATACCTTATAGAAGCCTATAGAAGCCCTATATACCCTAAACTCCCCACCTGTAGTTTCCTTTAACTTGGCTTAGACGTCGACTCCAGCTTCGTTTAAGTTTGAGTTGAGCATTGGTGAATACACGTAGCATCAGGGTCCCAGTGCAGTGTCGCTTTTTTGCTACAGTGGACTGCTGCAGGAAAATCTTGTCACTCTACAATGATCCTGTTTCTGGAATGATGGTTTTCTTTGCCGGAACCCCCGCCCCCCACCCCCAGAGCCATACCCCAAACCCCCAGCCCTCCGCACGTGAATGGACACGAGTCCCGGTTGGCAGGCCAGTTTTGTTCAGCACGCACGGGCCCTGTCATAGCATCCATGTTTCCTGGGGGTTGGAATAAGAAATCTTACGGCTGACATCAGCTTACTAATAGCTGGGAGGCTGATTCCGGGTTCAGGGGTTCAGGTGAGATGTTCAGGAAAAAAGTTGAAAGTGTGTGAACGCGCTCCACCTGAGTCCTCGATCAGTCCTTGACACCTTGCTGCACTTGTAGATCTCGAGCCAAACCGCATGCTGGCGCTAGAATGCGCCAGGATGCGTTTGGGTAGGGCGCATTTGACGGACTCGTTGACTCCCGCGACTGTGTACTAGTAGTTCCTACTGTTTCTACTAGTTAGCTGCAACGACAGCATCAACAACACCGGCACCAACACCACTGCAGCCGCCGTCAAAACAGACAACAACAGCAATAACAGCAGCATAACCAACAGCAGCAACGGTATAATATAGAAGCCTAAATCATGACCTACACTATTCCTTGAGGTCCTCATTATAGTGGTAGTATAATGGGCCCCACAACCCTATTCTAAGTTCTAAGGCTTCTACATTAAACACCAGCAACCAGAATAATCAGACTAGCCGAAAGTGCAGCACTAGCAGCAACCCTAGGTACCGCCGCCACACCCACTAGGACGACTGCAGTTGCTGCTGCTGCTACTACTCCTCCTGCTACTACCACTACCACTACCACTACCACTTCTACCACTACTACTACTACTACTACTACTACGACTACTACTACTACTACTACTACTACTACTACTACTTCTTACCACTACTACCACTACTACTACTACTACTACTACTACTACTACTACTACTGCTATTACTGCGACTACTACTACTACTACTGCGACGACGACGACTACTACTACTCTTTCTCCTCTCCTCCTACTACGACTAATTACTACGACGACGACTACTACTACCACCACGACCACTACCACTACCACTACCACTGCTACCATTTACTACTACTACTACTACTACTACTACTACTGCTATTACTGCGACTACTACTACTACTACTACTACTACTACTACTACTGCTAGTACTGCTATTACTGCGACTACTACTACTACTACTACTACTACTACTACTACTGCTACTCTTGCTACGGGAAACTACTGCCACAATCACCACCACTACTATTACTAAATTACTGCGGCGACGACTACTAAGAGCATATCGAATGATTATGTGTCATCGTCCGTAAGGATTTGTGCTGCAGTCTCGGCTTTCCGCAAGGGTCCTTCAGGCAGGGAGGGGAATTCAAGTTCGGCTTGCGGGTGCTCTGAATGGCGAGCTGTCAGGCCAGGGACCAAGCTACGGTTTAGGGTTTGGGTTTTGGAGTCTAGGATCTAGGGTTCAGGGTTTAGGGGTTTATGTGAAGTTTTTTGAAAAAGGATGCTGAAAACCTTAAAAACCCTAAGCCCTAAAACCCAAACTCTAAACTCCGCATCCCAAGGGCTAAATCCGAAACCCACATCCCTGGCACGCTCACCTTCCAGGCCAGCCCACAGGCTAGGGCAAGCTTATTCGAAGCATCCTTGCAGAAAGTGAGTTGCACACTTGTTATTTCCAGGGGTTTAGGGTTTAGGGTTTAGGTTTAGGGCTAGCATCAAAATAGCCCAAAAGGCTTTTGTGATAGGGTCTTTGGGCCCAAAAGCTTTGAAATATGAGTCCTTTGAGGGTAAGGGTTGTTATTTCCGGACCTTCTTGATGTAGAAGATGTAGGGCTTTAGCTCCAAGTGCGATGTGGTGTAGTGTAGTAAATCCCTACTTTGTGCTTGTCTGCATGATGGAGCGAAGACTGCATATCGGGTTGGTGAGTCTATAGAGGGCCTGTTCGGATTTCTCAGGATGGAGATCTTACTAAAGATACGGGGTAGCACCCTAAACCCTAAACCCTAAAGCCTAAACCCTAAACCCTAAACCCTAAACCGTGGTAGCAGCTTGACGGGAGCTGGAGCCCTATGGAGCGAGTAGTTGGAGAACTCTTTTGTGGAAGCCCAGAAGTTGGAAACCCAACAGCCTCAGTCCTTAAGAGTAATGTATAGGGAATCCCAGTACTAGTTATCATTAATCCGGTTTCCAACTTTTCGGGGTTCACTGTAATTATGCCCAGGCCCTAAAGCCCCGGCCCTTAGACGCTTTCGGCATGGCTTTTGCTATCTGCTTCGGCTCACTGCTGCTCGGATGCGTAAGATGTTCGCCGTGCGGCGATGCGAATCTACGGCTGCGGCCGAAGCGATCAGAAAACAGTGGGACGACCCGCCAGGTATTTGGGTTTAGGGTCTAGATTTACTGGCCTCAAGCAGTGACACTGCCGGCGTCGTTGTCGTATACACTCAGTAGCAGCATAGGCAGCAGCAGTAGTGGCGGGAGCATTGCTTGACGTCAGCGTGATGGTGGCGGTGGTGGTAGGTACAGGAGTAGCAGTGTGCATCATGAGCAGCTACAGTAGCAGTAGTCGTTTTAAGACGGCGGTTGGCTTTCATTAAGGATTACCTGGACCCTAGAAAACATACTTTGTTGCGGATCTTTCTGATGATTTTATGTAGGTCCTGAAACAGGTAGGTTACTTGGGGTTAAGGTACGGGTTCAGGTGATTAAATAATGGAGAACTTTTGTGCAGGGTCGTGGTTGATGCATTGTTTAATCACTAATTGTTCCACATGCACGTACAAATGTCAGGTGTTGTACTTGGAGGTTCATGGGTAGTTATAGGTGGGGCTATTATAAGTAGCGGGTAACTGTAAGTTTAACCCATATTAGGGGACTTATAACCCTACTTATAACTATGCATGAACCTCCAAGTAGACTAGCTCCTTCAGGCTTCCTTGCACTCAAGGCAAATAGAACCCTTTTCGTCCTTTACAGTTTATGCTCCAAGGATTCGCTCTGAACGTTCATGTTTCAAGACTTCAGTTTATGTGTGTATATATATATATACATACATATAATTCGTCACTGTAGAGTGGATTGGACCTATGTTGAGCTTGATGATTAAGGCTTACCGTGGGTCTCGTCTTTGGGTTCCGACCATACTAATCTAGATGTTCTCACAGCAACTTCCACGCCACGATCCAAGAATGAGAGCAGCAGCTTCGGCCGCCCAACGTTCGCAAGGAAGAGGGCCCTTCGGACAAGTGTCTTCGGACGGTCTGAAAACTTCTTTTCACGCAAGCCCCAAACCCTAAATCCAAAGGCTCTAGCAGTCTGCAACAGGGTTTTGGAGTGTATTAACGGTGTTCCAGGAACCCTATCCTAAACCGTTCTATGCGCTCGGCCCTTAGTAGCCTAAACACACTTCGACCCTGGCACTAGGTCTTAGAGGCCCCGAAAGCTCAAACGGCCCTAAACCCCAAACCCTAAACCCTAAACCCTAAACCCTAAACCCTAAACCCAAGCCCTAACCCTAAGAGACTCCTGGTTTTAGGGTTCAGGGTTTAGGGCTTAGGGTTTAGGGCTTATAAGGTTTACATGAGGGTTCAGGGTTTAAGCTTTAGAGTTTTGGGTTTAGGGGTAAAGGTTGAGGGTTTAGGGTTTTGGGTTTATGGGGCTTATAGGGTTTAGGGGTTTAGGGTTTAGGGCCCTAAACCCTAAACCCTAAATCCACCCCTAGGCCGTATCAGCCCGTAGGCCCTAAGCCCCAAACACCCAAACCGCCTCGCGCTGGCGATGCACGAAATAAAGCTGAACTTAAACTGTACATAGCGCTGTAGAGTTCAGGGGTGAAAGATTAGTAACACTATCCCGTCCGCCGTCCGGCTCGTTATGTTAGAACATCGGCCACGAAACACAATGCCAATTGATAAGGCCCCCATTTATAGACCAGCCTAAACTCAGAATGCAGCCCCCTCCCCTTTACCCCAAACTCACCGACTTTATCCCATATGGTTTCTTATCACAAGTATACTATAACGTACCCCAAAACCATACTCTAATCATTCAGGCCATTTGAACTAAACCGGGCGGCCATGCCGACCAGCCGGACAAGCAGCGATGCTAGCTCCAGCGTGTCCTCCAGGCAACTCGGCAGGGGTTTTGGTTTAGTGTTGCAGGTTTGGGGTGTGTACTTGCTCTATGTATGTCCTGCAAAGATTTTCGGAAGGTGTGATGAGGCCTTCTTGGGTGGATTAGTGTATGGGGTTGTCATGGGGCGGCAACACCATGTTGTTACTTGCTTGCGACCGCTACGTTCTCGGGTATTCCATTTTTCCTAGGGCCCCAAGTCCCAAACCCGAAACCCCAAACCCTAAACCCTAAACCCTAAACCCTAAACCCCAAACCCTAAACCCTAAACCCTAAACCGAAGCGCTAGGCCCTGAAGCACCCTAAGACCTAAACTCGAGATCCTAAGCTGGGTTCTTGCCAAGGGGCTTAACTTTAAGTTACCATAAATAACAGGGATAGGGTTTAGGGTTTAGGGTTTAGGGTTTAGGGTTTAGGGTTTAGGGTTTAGGGTTTAGGGTTTAGGGTTTAAGGTTAGGGTTTAGTAAATAACTTGTTTTCTGTATAATGGTAACTTGAATAAAATCCCTTAACAAGAACCCAGTAAATCACTTGAAGCATGGCATTCGGGAGTGCCTCCTCGTAGCCTCTCGGGACGGCTTCTCGGGTCCCGCGAAACCCTAAACCCCAAACCCCACCCCAAAACCCCAAACCCCCAAACCCCTAAACCCCTAAACCCCTAAACCCCCTAAAGCCCCCAAAGCCCCAAAACCCCTAAACCCCTAAAGCCCCAAAGCCCTAAACCGAAACTGTTGATACCTCCCCCGCCCATGTACCCTAATGGTTCCTTTAAAGGGTTCCTTCAAGGGTTGTCGTTTAGGGTTTACGGTTTATGGGTTCAGGGTTTAGGGTTCAGGGTTTAGGTGTTTAGGGTTTAGGGTTTATGGGGTTTGGGGTTGTTATAGGGCTCACGATAAGCCTTACTTCAGGGCTTTCAAGGGTTGTTAGAACAGGTTGCTATACTTGAAGGATCATGGGACTAGTAAGTAAAGTTATAATAGCTCTCACCTATAATTAAGGTAACTATACTTATATTTACTTATAACCCCAATTAAGGGACTTATAACTTTACTTACTAAGTCCCATGATCCTCCAAGAAACCAGAACCCACCCTAAACCCTCAACCCATCAACCCTAAACCCTCAACCCTCAACCCTAAACCTTAAACCCAATCCTCCAAGTAGGGGTTCCTTGAATGGGCCGTGTACTCGTAGAGTACGCACTTCGGCCTGGAAGAAGTCCTCGAATGGGAGCCATCAGACCAGGGTACACACTGTACAGGCACATGCACCCTTAGGAAACCCTAAGCCCCTAAACCCCAAGCCCCTAAACCCTAAACCCTAAACCCTAAAACCCTAAACCCCGAAACCCCGAAACCCCTAAACCCCAAACCCCCAAGCCCTAAACCCAAAGCCTTGGCGGATAGGCGCACCTTTTGCCCTAAGTCTTTTTTTTTCTTCGGGACCTGGACCTACTTAAAGGATCATGGGACTTAGTAAGTAGGGTTATAATTAGGGTAACTATGCTTATAACCCCATGTAAAGGACTTATAACCTTGCTTACTAAGTCCCATGATCCTTTAAGTACAAGGTTGGGGAGCTTCGGAGTTCTGAGTTGCAGGATGAAGCGCGTTTTCGAGGTTTCGACGTCTGGGGTTAAGGCCTTTTAGGGGTTGAGGGTTTAGGGTTTAGGGCTTAGGATTTAGGCGGGGTTTAGGGGGTTGAGGGTTTAGGGTTTAGGGTTCAGGGTTTGGGGTTTAGGCGGGGGTTAGGGGGTTGAGGGTGTCGGGTTTAGGGAGGGCTTCGGGTTTAGGGTGTGGGGTTCGCTATGGCATTGAGAGGAGACAAGCCTTTCAAGCATGTTGCATGGCATCTTGGAGTAGGGCTCTTGTAGGCCTTCATTCCCTTATGGTACCTATAGAAGTCTAGCATTCTGATGACTGCTGGGAGGATCATGGGACTTAGTAAGTAAGGTTATAAGTCCCTTAATTTGGGTTATAAGCAAATATAAGTATAGTTACCCGAATTATAACCCTACTTACTAAGTCCCATGATCCTTTAAGTAAGGCCCCTAAACTAAGATGGTGAGTGTCGTTGTCTGGGGTTCTGAGGAACCAAGAGTTTGTCGGGGTCGCACGGCCAAGCTTTGAGAGGGTGTTGGGTTTAGGGTTTAGGGTCAAACCCTAAACCCTAAACCATACTTAAAGGATCATGGAACTTAGTAAGTAGGGTTATAACTTGTAACTAAGGTAACTATACTTATAACCCCCATTAGGGACTTATAACCTTACTTACTAAGTCCCATGATCCTCCAAGTACCTATAGTGTGCCTGTACAGGCAGGTCGAGACCATCACCCTTGACCAAAAAACCGTATCCCTAAAGCTTACACCCTAGGGACAATGTACCCTGAGCACATCATGTCCAAAGAGAGGCTATACTGTAGGGGCCTGAATAATTAGAATAGGGTTTTTGGCTTCTCTAATAGTGTATCTATAATAAGGAACCCCGAGAAATCCCCTAACCCTAAACCCTAAACCCTAAACCCATTGGTATTTATATAGGGTTCTATATTAATGCAACTCGCAGTCCTAAGCTCGCCAACTGCGGCGGGAAAGCTCAAGCTTGATCACAGGCATACTTGGCCTAATCCAGCTTTGCCGTGGAGAGATTTATAGCCCAAAAGGGGTTTAGGGTTTAGGGTCCCGAAGTCTAAAAAAACTTAACTTTTTCTAAACCCAATGCATAAACAAACTCCGAACCCTGAACCCTATTTCCTAAAAACCCTATTCCTCTAAACTATAAACCCAAAATCTATAAACCCTAAACCCTAAACCCTAAACCCTATGCTTTCTGGAGTTGTTGCCCAGCCAAGGCCGGGTGCTCGAGCTTCGGCTTCAAACAGCGAGGCGCAGAGCTCCCTCGACTTAGGGTTGAGGGTTTAGGGGTTAAGGTTTTGGGGTTTAGGGTTTAGGGTTTAGGAGCTCCCTCGACTTAGGGTTGAGGGTTTGGGGTTGAGGTTTTGGGGTTTAGGGTTTAGGGTTGAGGGTTTAGGGTTGAGGGTTTACGGTTTTGGTGTTTAGGGTTTTGGGTTCAGGGCTTAGGGCTAAGAATAGCCTCCCGAAAGCCGTAGTCTAATTCTTACGGCCCCGAGATCAACCCGATACCTTTAAAGGGGTTCTAAAAGGGATCTATATAATGTAGTCATACTTAAAGGACCATGGGACTTAAGTAGGGTTATGTATCACTAAGGTATGCACCCTCACCCCGGCGGCTAAGGACTTTGGGGTTTAAGGCCCTGGGATCTGGAATTGAACGTGCAAAAGGCGTGCCGAAGGGGTTCCATCCTGGGGTTTAGGGTTTAGGGATAGGGTTTAGGGTTTAGGGTTTAAGGTGGGTAGTTACCGTTATAGGAGCCTTATAGAAGGTCTTTATACCTTATGGAAGCCTTTCAGAAGCTCTATATACCCTAAACTCCCCACCTGCAGTGTCCTTTAACTCTAAGGTTGAACCCATGGGCCGTTAGTATGGGCCCTGAACCCTCGGATCCTTATAGACCTACTAGATACCTGAGGGTCCATATTAGGGGCCCCTACTTCTAACATTAGAATACCCACATGAAGCCCTAAACCTGCGAATGTATAAGCCTTGGGTACCTCTGCCCCGCAGCAGGAGCTCCCAGACAACGAAGATATAAAAAGGCCTAAGGCTCCATGTGCCCATATAGTGTAGACATTGGATCTAGAGTGCTGGTACCTATATAGGGACTACTTGACGGCCAAAGCATGCAACGGTGTTGCCTGCTGTGTTTTGATTCGGATTCTACAACAACGGCGAGAACACATTCTACGGGCCTGGCATGGCCCTGTCCGACATCCATGTGCCGACAGCCCTGAAACAGGAGATTTTGGGCACGGAACAGGACGGTGAACAGCCTTTTATCCTCTCCGAGGTCTCGGCGACCTCTAAGATGTACAAAGTGCATCAAAGTCCGGAACCAGGACTATAAACAAGGGTGGACATTTCACAAGTGTGCACTGAAGTGTATGCGAAAAGGCTGTACGTTTTGCGAGAAAGGATAGGCCGTCTACCGATTGCCTCGCCTAAACCCTAAACCCTACACCCTAAACCCTCACAGCCTTTCTGAAGATGGTTCCAGCTGTGACAGCGGTCGACCTGGCCATTGCTCACGGCCCTGCCTTCCTAGAGAACTCCCTAAGCCCTAAATCCTAAACCGAACCCTAAAACCCTAAACCCTAAAAACTCTAAAGCCCCAAGCCTAAAGCCTTAAACCCTTGACCTTGAAGAACCGTATACGCACTAAAATCAGCCCTAAACGGTTAACCTCGAAGCCTGTATCCCGAACCCGAAGACCCTGAAACCCTAAACCCGACGGTTGATGATACAAATCCTGCATTGCCCATAATAAGGAATATACCATAATTCCTATAGTTTAGGGTCCTCAAGGTAATGCAGAATTTATATTTTCAACAGTAGGAGAAACCCTAAACCCCTAAACCCGTAAACCCCTAAACCCTAGCGCATGAGTTGCCGTTGTCCAGGTGTCGAGCAGCCTAACATCCGTCGCCTCCTCTTCCAGCCAGGACGGCTCAGGGTTTAGGGTTTCGGGTCTACTGGGCAACGACCAGGGCTTTGGGCTTTGGGGGTTCCGGTTAAGGCTTTAACCCCTAAACCCTAAACTGTGGGCTTCGTGGTTTTAGAGCCCTTTTGGGTTTCGGGTTTAGTGCACTCAGGACGCGCGGCCCGACCCCAATGAGGAAACCCTGCGCGTAAGAGCCGAACCCTGGAACCCTTGAAACTCGAGCTGAGAGCCAGCATTTTCCTAATTACAGGGTCTTGAGGGTTTATCGTCTAATCTATGGCTTACTGTAAGGTTTAGGGTTTCAGAGGGTTTAAGGTTTAGGGTTTAGGATTTATGGTTTAAGGGTTGAGGGTTTTCGTCGTTTGAAAGCATTGACACTCGCAGTGTTTCAAGGAGGGCTGTGGCTGTGAGTTGCGCGCGAACAACAGAATGATTGAACAGCCAGCGCAAGCCCTAGTTTCCCAACACGTTGAAGCAAACTATGTGGTCAGGGCTCTTAATTGAGACTCGCATGTGGATTGTTTAGGGACTTGGTAACTGTTTTTTTTTTAATGAGGTAACTATACTCATAACTACTTATAACCCCAATCAAGGTACTTCTTACGAAGTCCCATACCCCCCGGCATTACGGAACCCTTACAGATCCCTTTAAGGAGCCCCTCAGGGAACCCTTGAAGCAAACATAGTCCCATAATATTCAAAATACTCTGTCCTAGGGCTTAGGCTTCAAGGGTTTAAGAGGTTTAGGGGTTTTGGGTTTGGGGGTTCAGGGCCCTAAGCCCTGGAAAAACCTTAAAATGAGGGAAGCGGCCATCTTTCCAGGCATCTCGCCTGCCGGCGAGCCAAGGTGGATCCCATCGTGATCACGTCACTTGGTGGAGCCGTGATTTCGCAACGGTTGGAACAGTAGTCCATCGGTAGACCCCTGACTGAATTCAGAATTACCGCAAAAGTGTAGGAGTCTAGGTTACTAGGGCTTTGGGTTTTGGTTAGGGTTCAGTTTAGACCACTCCTGGAGACAAAAAGCCAACCCTAAACCGTGATTCTAAGAGGAGATCCTAACATCAAGGCCCTTGCAGAGAAGGGGGTGATTAATCACGGGCTTGGGTCTAGGCTTTACTTGGAGGTTCATGGGACTTAGTAAGTAAGGTTATAAGTCCCTTCATTGGGGTTATAAGTACATTAAGTATAGTTACCTTAACTATAACCCTACTTACTAAGTCCCATGATCCTTTAAGTAGGAATAATTAGGAACACTATCCCGAAGCCTTCACTGTGATGCTTCGTTTGAGCTGTCGGGGTAATTGCAATGATGACGCTCATGATAGTTGTCACTCCTCAGCATTTGGCTCGAAGATCTCCTACAATACCTGCCCTGCTACTCCGCTGCGTAGTCTTAGTCTTCCACTGGCCTCTGCCAGATTAGAACATGCAGACGCCAGCAGGCAACGGCCCTGTACATTCCGAGGGACTCTTGGTCGATGTTGGGTTTAGGGTTGAGGGATCTGTGTTTAGGGTTTGGCTTCAGGGTTCTGTGTTTAGGCTTCAGGGCTCTGTGTTTAGGCTCCAGGGCTCTGTGTTTGGGGTTTAGGGTTTAGGGCTCTGCGTTTAGGGTTTAGGGTTCAGCAGCTCCGGATCCAGCAATCGCTAGTCAAGCGGCTTTAGATTTGAGAAAAAACCCACCCGCCCAAAGAATCCCATTAATATTCAGAACATACAAATTATCTTCTCAAAGCTCCGAATCTTCTACCTTATCTCCAAATAACATTATAAGTCACACAAATTTCAGCCCGAGGCCCTAAAGTTTACAGTATATGATCTACCTATAGTCTCCATTGTAGTTCCCTTTCTTTGGTTTCACCAATCATATATTAAAGATTCTATAAGGTATCCCCCAAAAGGAACTACAATGAAAACTATAGGTACAGAATCTTTACGCCATCATGGATCTTACTTGCCCTAAACCCTAAACCCTAAACCCCCCCTTATATACCTCGGAACCTATACTCGGAACGCCATCCTGGCGTACGTTTACCTTCTACGCATACCTCACCTTCTGCGCTGAATACAAAGCCAAGCCCAGAACCTGACTCCCCTACCCTAAACCCTAAACCCTAAACCCTAAACCCTAAGCCTTCAAAAAAACAAAAAAAATCTAAGCCTTGACCTAATCCCTTAGCATCAAAATAGCCCAGCAGCCTTACATGATAGGGTATTTGGGCCCCAAAGGCCTTAAAATATGAGTCCTTTGAGGGTAAGGGAATCCTTCTAGGCCCTATAGGGTTTAGGGTTTAGGGTGTAGGGTTTAGGGTAAACCTTACAAAATGGTTTAGGTTAGTACCCCTCCCCCACCCTCGGAAATTATCTAAATACAATGCGATGACCCACTATTCTAATGATTTATGCCGTTAAGCCCAAAACCAAAAATAAAGTTTCGAAGCGTGTCTCGGAACAAGATTCGGAATGGGGTTTCGGATTTCGGAATAGGGTTTCGGAATGGAGTTTCCGAATAGAGTTTCGGAGTATTGTTTCTGAATAGGGTTTCGCAATAGGGTTTCGGAATAAGGTTTCGGAGTGGGGTTTCGGAATGAGGTTTCGAACGACCTCCTAAACCCTAAACCC
>CAJNDV010035252.1:33812-46188 GCA_905221635.1 Symbiodinium sp. CCMP2456
CTAAACCCTAAACCCTAAGTCCCATAATCCTCCTCAAATAGAGCCTGAGAGTCCGTGTCCGAGACCCAAAGCGCCTTGGGATGGGGGCGCTCGCTACTAGGCTTTAGAGTTTAGGGTTTTAGGNNTTAGGGTTCTAGGGTTTTAGGGTTCAGATGGTTGATGGTTAGGGGTTCATCGGGGCTTGGCTTCTGCGTTTCTTGCAATCTAAGATGCCCTAAACCCTAAACCCTAAACCCTATCAGCCTCCGGCTGCGCAGCAGACTGGTCTCTGCCGGCTTTTTCGTCGGGCAGCGACCCGTGAAAGGCCGTCAGAAAGTTTTTTACTGTTTTACTGTTTCCCTGGGGCTCCAAATAGCCCACTGTAGGTAGTATTTACAGACTTTAGACCCCAGAGTAGGTTCTATTTGTATACTTGGAGCCCTAGGGTTTCCAGGTGGAGCTTGAAGCAATCAACTGGATTTCGATTTAAATATGACCTCAACCCTAAACCCTGAACCCCTAAACACTAAACCCCTAAAGCCCTAACACATGATCTAAGGGCCAGCTTGGGTTCAGCTTCGAGACCCGTTGAGCTTGACTCCGCCGGCAAGATGACACGGGGATCGAAGCCTAAATGGAGAGGTCTCTCTCGTCCTGAGGGGTTCCATGGGCCGATCCCGACCGGCAAGGTTTCTTGTCAGTATTTCGAACAACGGAAGATGTTTTTGGGGTTTGGGGTTTAGGGCGTGGGGTTTAGAATTTAGGGTTTCGGGTTTGGGGTTTAGGGCTTGGGGTTTAGAGTTTAGGGTTTAGGGTCTCACAACTATAGCGAGCAACTGCTGTCGGCAGGGGCAGGTGGTAAAGGGTCAGCTACTAGAACGTAGTGACAGATAAGGGTGGCATGCAGATGGGCACGGGAGCGGTCAGGGCAGCCCAAAAAACTGCTGGCGAAAGCTATGCCAACTTTGCCCAATAAACCATTGGCAGAAGGGTTGGGTCTCTAATCTAACTGAGGCATGTCTTATAAATTCTCGACAGAGAGAAGCCGTGCCTGTCTTCTTGGCTTTGCGAAATTAACTGATAGTGCCACCGCCGATAAGACGAGCAGACCCCATGTGATGGCGGAGAAGCACGGACATAGAAGCTGAGTAGGTATCATTGAACCTTTTGGGGTGTATATCATCCGCTTGCTGAGCGTGCTCCCAAACCCTACTTGGAGGTTCATGGCTAGTTCAAAAACTGTAGGGTTATAAGTCCCCTAATATGGCTTACAATTATAGTTATCTTACTTATAACCCCCCTAACCCCCCAGGCACCTACTATATAGGGTACTCGAGCCCTCGAACCCTATATAGTAGGTACTTGGGGGGCTAGGGCCCACTTATAACTAGCCATGAACCTCCAAGTACAGCGCTGACGTTTGCTGGGAAGAACCTGCGAGTCTGAGTCCCATGTAAGCACCGCAATCCCCACCATGACGCCAACCCTGCTTGAAGGATCATGGGACTTAGTAAGTAGGGTTATAATTAGGATAACTATACTTATAGCCCCAACTAAGGCTTCCATGCTTCTCATGCAGCCTTTACATTGAGGGTTGGCCCGAAGAGGCCGCGATTGGAACGCCTTGTGCCTGCCGCCTGCCGTGTAGACACTGCGGAACAAATGCAAAGGCTTCGATGAAGAACCCCCAAGGCCGAAGTCCCTTCATACGTAATACATTCGACAGATCAACGGTTTAGGGCTTAGGGTTTATAGGGTTTAGGGCTTAGGGTTTAGGGTGAGAGACGGCCACAGACAATGCAAGCAAGTATGACGGTTTGCACTGCGGAGGTACAACCGATCTGATTTCATGAAGTTCTTAGTGAAGCCGTGTGTCTGCTTAGATGCCAACTGCAGCAAGAGCAAGTTCTATCGGCCTCTTAGTCCATATCCGTTTCTTCCGCTACATGGCATAGCCGCGCCCACCCCCCACCCCCCCCCCAGCCCCCTAACACTGCATGATGCCCTAATCCCTAAACTCCAAACACGGTACTAAGGATCAGAGTGGCTCTACTTCCCGGGTCCCTATGAAGTAGTCTACTTAAAGGATCATGGGACTTGGTAGCTATAGGGTTTGAAGTAGGGTAACCATACTTATAAATATCATAGTCACCTGTATCCCCAATCGATGTACTTACAAGTAGCCTGCCTTACCACGTCCCATGAACATGCAAGTAGGGCCCAGGAATCAGATCGGACCTTGTTAACTAGACTCGGGTTGAATATGGAGCCCTAAACCCTAAACCCTAAACCGTTCTGTATATCAGGGCAGGTCGCGGCATCTGCGGGTCCAAAAACCTTTCTGTCAGCGCCCTGGACACCTTGACGCCCGCACCGCTGATTTTTCCGAAGGTCTGTTCGCATTAGGGCCCTAAGGGCCTTGGGTCCAACCGGGAGTAGGGTTCATGCTTGGGGGCTTTGGAATCTTGGGTTTAGGGTTTGGGGGCTTTAGGACTTTAGGGTTTAGGGTTTGGGGACTCTAGGATTTGGGGTTGAGGGTGTCGGGCTTCGGGGCTTTAGGATTTAAGGTCTAGGGCAGTTTAGAAGGCTTAGAGGTCAATTCTTTAATGCTTGGATGGATGGGATTGTGGCCATGGCGCTCTCCGTTTGGATGCAGACTGCCGCACCTTTTGTCCTGGTAGCCGTGGTCTTGTGACTTCACATTCGTGGGACGGACTTTGGCTAAAGGACTTGGAGGTTCATGGGTAGCCATAAGTGGGGTTATAGGTAGGGTAACCATAATCATACCCCATATGGGTGGTTGTCAAAATTCTGGTCCCTTTTTGGGTCCTTATTATAATACGGCACCTTATATTTAGGGTACCCCAAAAGGGACCATAATTTTGACAACTACCCATGTTAACAAGGACAAAGTATGTTTTGTAAGTCAGTGTAAGTACCCCCCCCCCCCCCAGTATATGGGATATCAAGTGGAGAGGCAGGAGCCTAAACCCCAAACAGTAAACCCTCATTGGTTTAGGGTTTATAGGGCTTAGGGTTCAGGGTTTAGGGTTTAGGGCTCATCCCTAAGCCTAAGCCATCTGCACGCTTCTCCTTGATTTCCTCTCTGCAGCACCTAGGGAATAGGGGTATGTTGTGGTAGGGATATACTGAAGGGACCTTACAGGAGCATTATTAGGGCTAATATCGGGGCCTTAATAACTTAATAATTACGTATATCATTTTGGAGGGGTCTCTAATTCTCATTATACTATAGTATACCCCCAAACCCTATTCTAGTTATTAAGACCGCTTTATTAGGCATTTGGTACCAGTTGACTTGACCCTCAAGGCTCACTTCAACCTTAAAACCCTCAGTAGCAAGGTCTGGGAGTCCAGAAGAGATGCATATTGGCCCCTAGAGCCAACAGCCCGAAGCATAAGCATACCCTAAACCTTCAACCCTAAGCCCTAAACCCTATTCGCGGTTCATTTGTGCGACCCGTTTCATTGTTTGCGATATTTGCTCCGAGGCAGAAAAAAACAAGGAAGTGCATCGAACTGCCAATGCATTCGGTGTTCGGGGTTTTGGCTTCAGGCTTTACTTAAAGGATCATGGGACTTAGTAAGTAGGGTTAAAACTCAGGTAACTATACTTATAACCCCAATTAGGGGACTTATAACCTTACTTACTAAGTCCCATGATCCTCCAAGTAGGGTTTAGGGGGAGGTTGCTATTGGAAGCTTCCGAGGGTAGTGTTCAGGGACTTCCTGCTTTGAGTTTAGGTTTCAACATTATTTGAAACTGCCTGAGTCCCTATATAAGCTCGGGCTTAGGGTTTAGGGTTTAGGGTTTAGGGTAAGGTTAGGGGCTTTATGGGGTTTCGGAGTGATGAGTAGTATCTGACACTTTCTCAGTTGTTGATACTTCTCCTTGATGGTAAATGGGTTTTAGAAACGCTGTCGACAGATGTATATTTGCGCAAGCCCCATGCCAGGTGGAGTAGAGCTTGATAACTGAAGGTTCATTGTTGTGTACAGGGCGTCTTCTTTTTGGGAGCATTCCTCAGCACACTATGTGTATATATAACTGTAGGCATATATAATATGTGTATATATATATATACATATACACACATACTATACGTATACATATATATATATACATACACACACACACACTTCTATCTATATACAGACATGTATGTACAGATATCTTTACATAATACAGTCTACGCGTATGTATGTATGTGTCTATGGAGGTAAGTCGGCAGGTAAGTAGGAATATGTTCAATTGCGTGCATGTATGTATAGTCGTTATTTTCATGTTGTATTTATACATGTACATGCACGCGCACACACACACACAAACAAACACACACACACACACGTACACACACGTACATGCTGCACGCAGACACCCGCAGACAGCGACACACGGACACCCATAGGTATCTACATATATACACACATACACATACATAAACAAATCATAAACCAATTCTATGTGTGTATATATATATATACATATATATATATATATATATGTACGGGTTCGAGGTTCAGGGTTCCGAATGTACCGTTGTGAGGCGCCCGAACCGTCAAAGCAATTTTTCGGAGGCAAAAAGCTCCCGTTTTTTTGGCATCAGTACTCAGGTGCTCGATTTAGGGTGGTGCCCTAAACCCTAAACCCGTGAGGTTGCTTCCTGCGGGCTGAGGTAGAGGAGAAGCCCAACGTCATCAAGTCGCCCCACTATGCAGGTCGAGGTGGTGACATTGTGGATGAAGAGGCTGCGAGGGGTTGAATTGAGATTCTTGCTCCCTGGACCCTAAAGACTGTAACCACTTTAGTGTTACGGTTAGGGCTTGTGAGGCGTGTAGGGTTTGGGCAGTACCGCTGGCTACCTGTCCTTTGATACACCGGCAACCCTTCACAACGTGGCCTGGGTGGTACTCCCAGGGGGCTTTTCACGTCATAGGACTTTACAAAAGGCCCTCTTGTGAACGAAATCTGGAACCACAATAAGAAGCACTGGACCATAGAAGCATCACGTGATTTCAGAGTCTAAAGACTCTAAACCCTAAACCCTAAACCGCCCCTCTGTTCCTAAACCCTAAACCCTAAATCCTAAACCCTAAACCCTAAACCCTAAAGACAAGGGCGGCTAGCCGGCTAACCCCGAAACCCGAATGCTGAACTGTAGCCCCGGGGACCTGGGATCCCCAACACCCATTATCCTGCAAAGGCGCTCGATGACGCCGCTCCCTTTTTTTGGGGTTCAGGGCTTTGGGTTTAGAGGTTTAGTGCTCCTCACCACATCTTATAAAGTCTAAGAACCCTAAACCCTAAACCCTAAACCCTAAACCCTACCACCCCCCTTTCAACTCGATGCATCATCCCGACGCTGTGAACCCAGGAGGCCCTATAGTAACAATACGAGTCATACGAATAGCAATAACGGTAATAACAATAATTTAATAGCGGTAATAATAGTAATCATCATAACAATATAATTATAACCATAAAAAATAATAAGCCTACAATAATAGTAGTAATCATAAGAATATAATTACAACCATAAAAATTAATAAGCCTACAAAGTCGGAAACCCTGGAAGCTCTGAGCTCAAAGCCCCATAAACCCCCCCAAAAGCCTGATAAATCCTATAAGCCCCAGAGCCCTCCGAAAGGGTCCTGTGCACGGTCATGGGGCATACTTCCCTAAATCATATAGTAGTAACTCCTACGGTTTAGGGTTTTGGTTTAGGGTTTAGGGTTTAGGGTTTAGGGTGAGGCCCTACATTCTACTATAAAGGTACTTCGGACCGTTTGGGACTCTCAGAATCCAACACCTAACAAAACCTGAACCCCGCAAGCCGTAGACGCCCTAAACCGTACAAGCAAACCGTCAACTCTATACGCCCTAATTAAACCCCCAGGTACCTACTATATAGGGCCCTAGGGGCTCTAGGACCCTATGTAGTAGGTACCTGGGGGGTTAGCGTAAGCCCTAAACCCTGCAAGCCCTACAAGCACTAGACCCGCACAAACCCTGAACGCTCATGCCCCTCAAACCACATAAACCCATACCCTATCCATCTTAGGCCTTCAAACCCCAAACCCTACGAGCTCTAAACCCTATGTGCCAAAGCTTATAACACCTAAACTCTACCAAAAAAACGCTAAATCCTAAACCCTAGACCCCTAAGCCCTATAAGCTTCCGCCGCTAAGCCCCTAAACCAGCCATCAGCCTTTCTACGAAGTACCCTGAACCCCTAAACCCAAAGCTCTAAGCCCCTAAACCCCTAAACCCTAAACCCTAAGCCTCAAACCTAAAGCTCTTGCAACTCCCAAAGGGTCCTCAGTACCTAAATGGGGGTTTCCGAAAATAGGGGACCCTAATATAGCACCCTAAATAGTAGGATCCTGATTATAAGGACCCCAAAATAAGGCCTAATTTTCGGAAACCCGCCAAATAGTAGAATGTAGGGTTTCAGTCTTCGGAAGTACTGCTATGATTTAGGTAAGTATCCCCCTAAAACCTAAACCTCTAAACCCGAAGCCCTAAACCCTAAACCCCTAAACCCTTAAGCCTTAAACCCTAAAGCCGAAACCCTAAACCCCTAAACCGCCTAAACCCTAAACCCTAAACCCCCTAAACCTTTAACAGTTCGGACCCCTTTTTGGGCCTAACAAGCGGACCAGGAAGCCGAGCCCCTGCTCGGCTCGGAGGTCATGCCGTTTCCTCGGAGAGGGTTTTTTGGTTTAGGGGGTTTAGGGCTTTAGGGGTTTAGGGTTTAGGGTTTAAGGTTTAGGGTTTAGGGTTTTTGTGGTTCAGAGGTTTAGCGGTTTAGGTTTTTGTTGATTTAGGGGTTTAGGGGTTTCTTCGGGGTTTTGGGGGTTTTAGAGGTGTAGGATTTTTGGGGTTTAGGGTTTTAGGGCTTTTAGGGGTTTAGGGGTTTGCGGGTTTAGGGCTTTAGTTTGGGTTTAGGGGTTTAGGGCTTTGGGTTTTAGGGTTTTAGGGTTTACGGTTTTAGGGTTTACGGTCTAGGGGTATGTTTGTTCAGTTCGTTGTTTCGTCTGTGTCGCTGTCTTTGTGTTGGTGTTTTAATGTAGAATCCCAAGCTATCAGAACCCTGAGCCCTAAACCCTGCTAAAAGGTTCATGGAACTTAGTAAGGAGGATTATAATTAGGGTAACTATACTTTCAACCCCAATTAAGGGACTTATAACCTTAGTTACTAAGTCCCATGATCCTCCAAGGACTACTCTAAACCCTAAACCCTAAACCCCTAAACCCTAAACCCTAAACCCTAAACCCTAAACCCTAAACCTCTAAACCCTAAACCTCCAAGTAAACCCATAAAGCGTGGAGGTTTGGCATTCAGGCCTCGCCTTCGGGCTTTCCGGAGTGTAGGATTTAGGGTTTGCCTAGGCCCTCCAACTACCCTCTACTCTACCCCAAATACCCACTACTAGGGACCACAAGGGCTCGATTAAAGGGGGGCCATTGGGGGGTCCTGGTAGGGTTTAGGGTTTAGCAGGTACCTATACTATGTAGGGTCCTAGAGCCCCTGGGGCCCTTTTTTGTAGGTACCTGGGGGGGTTAGGGGATTGGTGGGTGGACAAGATGTTGTAGTACCCTAAGGCTCCATGTACCCATATAGTAGATACTTAAGCCTTAAAGTACCTATATAGAGACCCCTTTAAATCCTAAGCATCTACTATAAAGGTACATGGAGCCTTTGGGGTAGGTGTGGTGTAGAGGTTGTGGCTTTAGCAGGGAGGTTGGAGTTCAGAGTTTAACGAGTCGGTATTTCGGTTGGGGGGAGACGGCGAGCCGGTAAATCATAGTAGTAAGTGCTAATATAGAGACCCTACATTCTACTATAAAGGTAGTTTGGGCCCTTTGGGATAGCTAATATAGAAACCCTACATTCTACTATAAAGGTAGTTCGGGACCTTTGGGATAGCAAGAGGGGATCAACCCAGAAGTGCGTGTGTCACCCCATTGGGCCGTAGCGGAGCACGGCTGGGACAAAGACTCCCCGTTTCCATCATACCCGGTAAGGACCCAGCGGACCCAGCAGCGACGACGATTACAACCGTACGGCAGGTACTGTATTTCTGAGTGCGCACAAGTACATCACCGCTGCTACTCCAGGGTGTGTTTGTTTGCCACATTATGTGTTCGTTGTATGTCTCTTTCCTAGTTCTATGCATCATAACTGTTCTCGTCCTCATCAGGACAACAACAACCCGGGAAGCAGCAGCAGCAGCAGCAGCAGCAGCAGCAGCAGCAGCAGCAGCAGCAGCAGCAGCAGTGGCAGCAGTGGCGGCAGCGGCAGCGACTAGTAGTGAAACAGAAACATGTTTTGTGCAGAGCACTGTACTACTGTTACTAGAACTCCCGGAAGTAGTGGCGACGTATGCTGTAACTGCCGTCATGATCCCGAGCAGGAGCTTGATCATAAACCCGAACCCTAATCATCTAGAGCTCCGAGACACCTGTTTGAAGGTTCATGGGACTCAGTAGCAGGCCTAAAACGGAGGTAACTATACCTATAATACTTATAGCCCCAACTAACGTGCTTATAACCGTACGCGCCAAGTCCCATACCCCTGTATAGATCCCTTTAAGGATCCCTTAGCGAACCACTTACTAAGACCCATGAGTTTCTAAGTTTCCGATGGCCTCCATTCTGGGGAACTGAAGGACTTCCTCCGCCACAGCCTCCGCCGTGGCATCGTCGTTCGCGCAGATCCTTGGCAAAGCGCTCCGAGGATTTTCACTAAGGGTCCATGTCCCCAAATAGTAGAACATTGGCTCTAAAGGACCTATATAGGGACTACAGTAAGGCCAAAGTATATGCTATTCGGGCACATGAACCCTTAGGGTTTGGGTTTGTCAAGTCACATTGAGGCACTATGACTTTAGGGTTCACATAGGTTTCGAGCATTTCTACCGGTTGCATGGAAGAAATGCAGGAAAAGGTGGGTCATAGTGTTCAGGGCCCAGTTCACACAAAACAAACAGAGCAGATACCCCCAAGCCCCCAGGTACCTACGATATAGGGCCCTAGGGGCTCTAGTACCCTATATAGTAGGTACCTGGAGGGTTGGGCTACATGTGTGGTATGTGCGGTAGTGTTCAAGGCAGACGCAAAAGGGGTGAATGCTGAAGGACGTAAACGACGACGTACTCTTTCCAACTGCAGAGACTGCATATGAGTCTGAAATCAGTAACTGTCAAGCCCTAACCCCCAGGTACCTACTATATAGGGTCCTAGAGCCCCTAGGGCTCTACATGGTAGGTACCTGGGGAGATAGGGAAGAATCATGGTCCCCGTAGGGCTCCCGAAAAGCAATTCTACTCCTAATACGGCACCCTATAGTTTGGGAGCCCAAAACAGAATCTAATTTGGACAGCCACCCAAACATCTTCGCTAGTGTGTGCTCCAAGCCCGGTGCTATTCCCCACACTAATCCCTAAGCCCGACTACTGGACCCCGGAAGCATGCAGAGCACAGCTGTTTATTTATAGGCTTGTGGGTGTTGCAAATGTTTTACCGTTTGAGGTAAACCCCTGAGCCCGAACCGTTTGAGAATCATGATTCGGATGATGGGACGATGGCTCTGGTGTCTGGTGGGATGGAGGGTGCAACCTAAACCCTAAACCCTAGACCCTAGTGAATGGTGCACATGATCGCAGTGAAGGGTGACGGATGCTGACAAAGAACCGCCCGTCTTCTACAAGGTCGTCGTTCTCTCCGTCGCTACTGCAACCCTAACCCCTCAGGTACCTACTAAACAGGGCCTTAGGGGCTCCAGTACCCTATATAGTAGGTACCGGGGGGGCTAGGGTAATGTAGGGGCCTTAACAATTAGCATCGGATCTTTTCGGGCCCAGTATGCTATAATCATAAAAAGGGAACTCCCAAAATAGTATAGGTAATTACTTGGGCCTTTACAGTACGTGGTGTGCATAGTTCTTGTTTCGCAGTGTGTGCTACTTTGGCTGGCGGTCTGAAAGGGCATGTCAACACACTTCAAAAACCACTATATGTGTTAAAAACAAAAGCCCTCAGCACTGAGCCCTTCAACACTCACCCCGACACATCGAGGAGTGGCTTTCCGGAAGTGACGATGGCTGTGACTTGACTGCAGCATACCATTCGGGATAAGCGTTTAGAGTTGAGCTTTAAGGGCTTTCAGTCGGAGGCCACATATATGAAGATGCGCTCGGACCCCATACCCTGAACCCCTCTCGGATCAGGGTAACCCTGAGCCGGAAACCCTAAACTTTGTACAATGACACCCCTATTCACCTCGCCCTGTAGCTGTCCAAGGGCTCCAAGTGTAGGGATGAAGCTAGGTGGGGCAATCCGAAATAAGAGTCCTTATAAGGGTTTAGGGTGTTAGGGTTTAGGGTTATCTAAGAGTCCTTTGGGGTTTTTTGTTTAGGGTTATCTAAGAGTCCTTTGGGGTTTGATCTTACGGATCCTTAGTCTCACTGCTTCATCCTACCTCTTGAGGCCACCGATTCTGTCATCGCAAAGAGCTGCCAACCCTACTCTCTCAGCCAGAGCGACTTCCAAGGCGCACTCTCACAGTGCCTGAAGCAAGAGATGGTTCAGCACATAGCCTCTATAAACCCTAAACCCTGAACCCTGGCCACCTCTTTCTCACTCGCAGGAATGGTGACTAATCTGGTTTCAAACACTGTTACAATACAAGCAAGATAACCCCCTTTGATTTTTCAAGACTCTATGTGCATCGGAATCGTTCATTAAATACCCGCTTTTGATCATTACGTTGGACTTCAACCCATGAAACGCAAGCCTGCAACAGTAATCCAGAAGCCTAAACCGTAACTGCCCGAACTACCCCAGCTACCCTAAAGCCTAAACGAATAAGGACATGGAGCTGTCTCCTGAAACGCGTGATCGACTGAACAAGTTTAAGGCCGGAGGGCATTGCTTCTGTGTTGGGTTTAGGGGTTTAGGATCTAGACTTATAGGAATCACAATTAGGGTTTAGGGTTCGAGGTTTAGGATCCAGGGTATTCTTGCAGGTTCATGGGTAGTTATAAGTAGGGTTATAAGTCCTCTAATATGGGTTATAATTCTAGTATACCCTTCTTATAGCCCCACGTATAACTACCCATGAACCTCCAAGTAGGGTTTAGGGTTTGGGGTTTAGGGTTTAGGGTTAAGGTTTAGTGATCAGGGCTTCACGGTTTTAAGGTTTGGGGTCGCGACCTCTTGGAGATTCGTCTCATGCTGGTCGGCGGACACTGACATGCGTGCTCCGAGACTGAATCACTGAAAGTTATGCAAGCGCAAAACACCGCCTTTGGATCTGGCAGCATAAGCTACCCAAGACGTGTAGAACTTAAACTAAAGCGTTCCGATTACATAATGAGCGAGTAAACGATGCCCCCCCTAAACCCAACACCCTGAACTCTGTTCGGCCCCAGCCATTCAAGACCTCGGGTTTTCGGGGAGTCAGCTGCCAAGAAATGCAGAGCAGATGCGAATTGAGGGTTAGGAGATACTGAGGGTTTGTGGCTTCGGCTTTACTGGAGGATCAAGTGACATAGTAAGTAAGGTTATAAGTACCTGTAAGTCATCAGTATACTTACTTTAGCCTTACTTATAGCCCTATCTTCTAAGTCCTATGACCCTAAACCCTGAACCCTAAACCCTAAACCCTGTAAGTAGGGCTCAGCACACTGTCAGCTTTCGGGGGTTGGTGGGGTTTGGGATATGGAGGCTTAGGGCTGGGCGGGGCGTTGGGGTTTTGGGGTTTCAGGGGGGGTCATTTGCGACCGAAGTGCTACTTAGAGACTTAGAGGCTGAGGAGACATACTCAGGCACCTTGTAAGTAGACCGCATACATATCAGGTAACCTCAGCTAGGGCACTTGTAACTCCATCTCAACCGAGCGACTCATCATCTCCACCATCGAAGCATAAGAAGAGACTTCAGAAGCAGAAGCCTTAAGTACTCGAAGCCGTGCACTGCAGCCACAAAATCTCTGAACAGGCCTGTAGGTGCATGGGTTGCGAGGTCCAGCCGCCTTTCACTTTAAGGGCAGTGCCCATACCCTGAAAAAGCGGTAGACCCGGCGAAAACTGCATGCCCTCACACTGATCCCTAATCTCCTAAACCCCAAACCTTCAACCCCAAACCCTGAACCCTACCCTCCCCGAACCCTAAACCCTAAACCCTAAACCCTAAACCCTAAACCCTAAACCCTAAACCCTGAGCCAGCGCTGGCGGACAAGAGTCGAACCCAACCTTAAAAAAAACCCGAAACCCCGCCCTGAACCCTACCCTCCCCGAAATAAGGTATGGAGCTAATCCGGAAGCTACCGGGCCCAGGTCCCGATTCAGGGGTTTAGGGTTTAGGGGT
>CAJNDV010035252.1:46622-63493 GCA_905221635.1 Symbiodinium sp. CCMP2456
CGCTAAACCCTAAACCCTAAACAAAGGTGATACCCTAGAATCGTAGAGCGTCGCTACTTGGAGGTTCATGGATAGTTATAAGTAGCTTTATACGTCCCCGAATATGGGTTATAATTATAGTTACCCTACTTATAAATCCACTTATAACTACCCATGAACCTCCAAGTAAGCCCTAAACTCCGAAGGAGACGGCTCTGCAGCTGGCTCTGCTCGCTGTGATCGTCATGGTGTTGGGCTTTGTCGTTTGGCTCATCTGGTGGATGCCCCAGATGCTCAAACCCTAAACCCTAAACCTTATTTGGGGTTCAGGTGTTCAGAGATTCGGTTGAGCGTTTAGGGAATAGTCTAGGACATTTTCAGGTGGGTAGTTACCGTTATAGGAGCCTTATAGAAGGTCTATATACCTTATAGAAGCCTTATGGAAGCCTTATATTCCCTGAGCTCCCCACCTGTAGTTTCCTTAAAACCAGATGCACTGGCAGGCTTTGAAGAACCTAGGTGTACATGGTTATCAGGATAAGGATTCCCAAAAAAATCGACCGTTTTGAGGGCTAACTTAAGAAAATCAGATAGTAGGAACTATAAAGACTGTAGGCCCTGCAGGGCCCAGGTAGGATTTAGGACCATTTCTAGCCACAGCCCCAAACCCAAAACCAAACGGCCCTAAGGTTTAGGCAGGGTGTAACGTTTAGGGTGGCTCATGACTCTAAATTCATGAGCGTTAAGCAGGCGTCGATGTCCGTAAAAAACTCTGCTGGCAGGTGCTGTTTCGGCCTGCTGCTCGTGTAAACCCTAATCCCTAAACTCTAAACCCTAAACCCTAAATGTATCTCTCTGTGAGGGACAATGGTTCAGGGGTACGCAGCAGCTGCAGTCTTGCAACGATGGGCTGGGGTGCGGGAAATCTAAGGCTCAACCCTAAAAGCCCGAACCCTGAAACCCTAAACCCTAAACCCTGAACCTTAAACCCCTAAACCCGAAACCCGAAACCCTAAACCCGACCGGTACGAACTTCTTGTTAGACTACACCTGGATCTACGAGATCTCCATCATTTCTTCAGCATCCGTTTGCAGGCCCAAGAGTCGTTTAAACAGGGAACACATCTCTGCCCTAAGTAACTGTCCTTTGGGGTTTAGGGGTTTAGAGTTCAGGGGTTTAAGGTTTAGGGTTTAGGGGTTTAAGGTTTAGGCTTTACTGTTTCCTGTAAACCCTCTAAACTGACTCTAAACCGTCGCGATTGGTGTTTTGGAGTATGTCGTTGATTGCTGGCTTCTGTAGCCGGCCGCCTGGAACAACGAAACCGGCAGCCCGATATGATGCATGGGGCTTGATAATATATATGGGGGGGTTCCTTATAATCAGGATACAATGAAGTCCCAATACCTAAGGTTTTACACGAGGGTCCATGAGACTCCCGTATGAACGACCTTCACACTCTTGCAGAGCTTTTGGGTCGTTCAGTTCAGGGTTTAGCCTCGGGTCTAGGTTCAAGATTATTTAAGGTTTAGGCTTGATGCCCATGGGGTTACGGGTTTAGAGTCTAGAGTTCACTCGCTTGCCCTCTCTCTCTCTCTATCTCTCTCGCTCTCTATCTCTCTCTCTTTCTCTCTCTGTCTCTCTCTCGCTCTCCCTCTCGTTCTCTCCCCCTCTCTCTCTCTCTCTCTGTCTCTGTCACTGTCACTCTCGCTTGCTCGCGCTCTCTCTCTCTCTCTCTCACTCTCTCTATCTCTCTGTCTCTCGGTCTCTCTGTCTCTGCCTGTCTCTCTTCGTCTCTCGCTACCCCAAGTCGTGTACCACACAACTCTAGCGCGAGCCGGCCTGCTTAGTCGTCCCCGACCCGCAAGATCGATGAAGGGACCGTTGTGGTTACCCGTTTCGGGTTTTGGCTACTTGGAGGTTCATGGGTAGTTATAAGTGGGGTTGTCAGTAGGGTAACTATAATTGCAACCCATATTAATGGACTTAAAGCCCTACTTATAACTACCCATGAACCTCCAAGTATGGGTTTGGGGTTGAGGGGTTTGATCGAGGGCTCGCGTCAACAAGCTTTCGGCGATGATCTCTCCTAAAGATTTGGTGGGGGGTGCACCGGAGGGTGCAGGGCATTCAGCTCATGGTCCATGGTGCCTAAAACCCAAAACCTAAACCGTCATCATGGTGGTAGAGCAAGACTTCGGATTCTGCAAGACTTCATATAATAAACACCTATACCCTGAACGGTGGTACCGTTTCTTGAGCCAACTACTACATGGTTACGATCCGGTAATAAGAGATAAAGGCAAGCAAAGCAAAAAGGTGAACTATAATGTAGTGTGTAGAAGTTGGTCCCTGATGTCCAGACTCCATGCCTCCGACTTGACCCAAGTGCACGAAAAGCCGGCACGTATACCCGACATTATGTAGAAAATATGTTTGATAACAGTGTCTGTCCAAGTCTACTTATATCTTCCATTGAAGTTCCTCGTGTTGGATATTTGTTTCCCTACCGAACGACCCTGACCCTCGAAGAGCAATGAACGAACAAAGCTGGAACCACGGTGCAGAGATGTGGAGAGTATAGAAAAGTCAGGTAGGGCTTCAAGTCTAGAGCAATTGCCTCCTGCACTGCTTTTCTGTGACACGAACCCAAGGTAAAACTATGCAGCGGGTTTAGCCAGTGCGTCTAACCGCACAGCCCAAACATAGTTCGATTCACGCGCTTTTCGTGAAAAGGTCTCAGCGCGAGGCCTTCATAGCGTGGTGGAAGCACACTTTTCCTCCCAGGCCCCGGCCGTCCGTTTTTTGCTGACATTCGGGTTCAGAAGACTTTATAGATCCCAAGTCCCAAGTCAATATGCCTTAATCCCTAAACCCTGAACCCTAAACCCTAAACCCTAAACCTTATCTTTCACAGCAGGTTTCTGAGCGTGAGGAAACCACCTAAGGAGCTGCATTCAGATGGCCGGGGATGTCGGAGGAAGGCTTCCTACTTAAAGGATCATGGGAATTAGTAAGTTGAGTTATAATTAGGGTAACTGTACTTATAGGGTTTAGGGTTTAGGAT
The DNA here is from genome assembly GCA_905221635.1 of Symbiodinium sp. CCMP2456. Taxonomy (NCBI): domain Eukaryota; class Dinophyceae; order Suessiales; family Symbiodiniaceae; genus Symbiodinium; species Symbiodinium sp. CCMP2456. The sequence continues at coordinate 49,667 of CAJNDV010035252.1, forward strand.
TTAGGGTTTAGGGTTTAGGGTAACTATACTTATAACCCCAATTAGGGGACTTATAACCTTACTTACTAAGTCCCATGATCCTCCAAGTACCCTCTGAAATCCAAGACCTACGCCCCAGAAGGGAAGGTTGCTCCAAATTTGGGCCCCGTTTGGTGTTCTCAAGATCACATGAGAACATAAACCCCTGCAAACCCAAAGGCCCCACACCCTAAACCCTACTGGGAGGGTCATGGAACTTAGTAAGTAAGGTTATAAATCCCTTGAGTGGGGTTATAAGTAATAAGAATAGCTTTAGTTGAAACCTTACTTACTAAGTCCCATGAGCCTTTAAGCAAACCCTGCAGGTGCCCCAAACCCTAAACCCTAAACCCTAAATTCCTGGACCCTAAAACCCTAAAACCCTAAACCCTAAACCCTGCAGGTGCGAGTTTACAGATTGGTCCGACTGGGCTGCCTGCACCAAGAGCTGTGGTGTCAGATGCCCAGTGGGTCCTTCAGAGGGTTTAGGGTTTAGGGTTTAGGGGTTTAGGGTTTTTAGGGTTTTAGGGTTAAGGGTTAAGGGTTAAGGGTTTAGGGTTTAGGTTTTTAGGCTTGAGGGTTTAGGGTTTAGGCTTTAGGCTTTAGGGTTGAGAATTTAGGGTTCAGAGTTCACTTGGAGGATCATGGGACTTAGTAAGTGAGGTTATAAGTCCCTTATTTGGGGTTATAAGTATAGTTCCCCAATAATAACCCCAACTACTAAGTCCCGTGATCCTTTAAGTAGGGTTTACGGAGTTGTTCTCACGGAGTCCACGGGCATGGCTATAGTAGGGCTTTAGGTGTATATGACAATGGAATAGTATTAAACCAAACAGCTAACTCCTGAAGCCCCAGTACATGGACACTTGGACCCTCTAGACGCACTCTCTAGATTCAGCCTGAACTAATCACTCCTTTTGATTTCAGAGAGCGCTTAGGGACTTAGGGCCCCAGAAGGGTCGATCCTAAGGCGCGCTTGCTTTGCAGGGTCCCATATGGCCCTAAGGGTCAGCGCGGCTAGTGTGTGGCACTCCCGTTGTCTGAAGCACTGAGGAGTGAGTCCTGGGTATCAATCGATTAGCTGAAAACGCCCATGGGTATAGCAGCAAAGTTCAGGCACTGCTCGTGGCTGCATCTTCCTTTATCAACAAAGGTAGTTATTTAGGGAAGCTTAAGGCAGTGCCTGCGGGTTTTGTTGTGTAGGATCTACCTTAATCCACCAGAATCCACTTTTTCGTAGCGTTCCTATATGTTCGATGTAAGTAGTTCATAGTAAGAACATACAAAAAGTAGGCTATCTAAGTTTAAGGTCGTTTAGGATATAAGGCTTAAGCAGCAGGGTTTGGGGAGAACAGTTTCGGGCTCAGGTGTGAGATTCCAGGGCTTGGCAAATGTAAACGAACATGTTATAAGTTATTCGAACATAGTACAGTATAATATGACATCTTGTAGTATAGTGTAGCACAATGTAATAAAATACAATGTAATGTGACACAATTCAACACATCAAAGTATACTATGTTACAACATAGTCGAAAACAATATAACACAACATAAGTTGTTTTAGTTGTAATGTAATGTAATGTAATGTAATGTAATGTAATGTAATGTAATGTAATGTAATGTAATGTAATGTAATGTAATGTAAATTAATGTGAATGTAAATGTAAATGTAATGTAATGTAATGTAATGTAATGTAATGTAATGTAATGTAATGTAATGTAATGTAATTAAATGTAAATGTAATTAAATGTAAATGTAAATGTAAATGTAAATGTAAATGTAAATGTAAATGTAAATGTAATGTAATGTAATGTAATGTAATGTAATGCAATGTAATGTCTGTAATGTAATGTAATGTAATGTAATGTAATGTAATGTAATGTAATGTAATGTAATGTAATGTAATGTAATGTAATGTAATGCGATACAAAATATCATAGTGGGTTCTAAACTGATAGATCAAAGTGCAATATGTTGCAGGCTAACGTACTATATTTTCGTATAGTACAATACAATATATTATAGCGTAGTTCAAAATATTACAAAACGATCCATTTTAAGACAATAGAGCAGAACAGACTACAATGTCATCAACAGTTGTTACAAACAGAATAGAATACAATGTATTGTGATGTCATAGAACAGACTGTAGTATACTTTAACATGACATGAAGGTCGGACTAATTGCTAGAAAGCAAGCTCTGCCGACAAATCAAGACGTGGCTACTCGGAAGGAATTTTGGTGTTTGCGGGTTCGTGTAAAGGATCTAGAGTTCAGAGTTCAGTGTATAGCGGGCTTTTGACATGTTTTGATTCAAGATAATTGGGTACGAAGTTTAGAGCATGCGGCCAGTGTACCACCCTACGTAGTTGGTTTTAAGAGACCCACGCGAAGAAGGTACCGCTGAGTTTGAAAAACCCTACCGTATTGCATGTTGGGTCTTGGCTCTGAGTGTACCTTACTAAATCCGCACTCTCTAAACCCTAAACCCTACACCCTAACCCCCTAAACCCTAAACCACATTGGGTATCCTTATGCTCTTCGGCCCCTGGGGAAAGGAGTGTATTAGGGGCCTGCGCGCGTTATTCATCGGGTCTTTATCACGGCACGAAGAGCTTCTATCATACCCTAAAAGCGCCACCCTAGGCCCAACAGAACCGAACCCTCAAGCCCTAAACCCTAAACCCCAAAGCAAAACCCTGCAGCCCTGCACGCCACAACCCCAAACACACAACCCTAGACCCTGAAACCCGAATCCGAAATCCTTTAAGATCCCTTACGAACCCTTATAGATCCCTTTATAAAGGAACCCTACGATCCCGTAGAGATCCCTTTAAAGGAAAACGTTATAGATTCCCATAAGTAGGCACTTTAAAAGGTGTAGGGTTTGGGGCTTAGGAAACGAACACCAAGCCCTAAACGAACCCCGAAAGAAGGCTAAACGAACCCCACAAGAACCCGAAAAGAAGCCCAAAGGAACCCCTAAACCCTAAACCCGAAAAGGAACCTGAAAGGAACCCTAAACCCTAAACCCGAAAAGGAACCCCACAAGAACCCGAAAAGAACCCCAAAGGAAGCCCACAAGAACCCGAAAAGAACCCCAAACCCTAAACCCTAAACCCTAAACCCCAAAGGAAGCCCTAAACCCCAAAGGAAACCCTAAACCCGAAAAGGAGCCCTAGGCAGCTTCCTTGTTTTTTTTCCGACGAGGTGGGATCGAATTCTGCGAATCGCTCCTACGGTCCGCAGGACCCGCAGCTTAGGGTATAGGGTTTAGGGTTTAGGGTTTAGGGTTTAGGGTTTGGGGTTTAGGGTTAGGCTTTAGAGTTCATGCAGGGTTCCTTTCCGGTTCTTTTCGGGTTTTGGTGGTTCGTTTAGGCTTCTTGCAGGGTTCGTTGAGGTGTTCTTTTGGGGTTCCTTGAAGGTGCCTTCAGGGGCCATGATTTGGGGTTTGGGGATTAGGGCTGAGGGGTTCTATTAATCAAGACTGGTTTTATCCAGAGCTTAAGTTTGAGCTTCAGTGGGCCGCAGCTCCTCACAGAATATGACCGGTGGGCATCACCCTAAACCCTAAACCCTAAACCCTAAACCTTAAACGGTGGGCATCACCAATTACGGCCGCGGCTCTGATTTCCGACTTCTTCCTAGCACCTTCCGGCCGCCACGAGACATGCCAACCGCGAGACAAGACTCATCGATGACGTGCCCCACTTCCCTCGTGTGAAAAACAGGGCCCCAATGCCCTAAACCCAAAACCCTAAACTGTTTTGTTCTGGGACCTCCGAGTCTGGCTTCGTGGGGCTTCTTGGGTTCGTCCGGTTCGTCCTTGACTTGGAAGAGGTCGGCCTTTGGGATATCTTATAATTTCCCCTTACTGGGCTTAATAGGACCCCATTTACGAAAATATTCTCAGAGGCTGTAAAGGGCCAACCTAATATAGAAGCGTAAATAATTACTTGGGTTCCTTGTTAGAGAAGGTCGGCGCATGGCCCTAGCCGCGTGTCACGGAGGGGTTCGTCAAGGGTTGGCCGTGATGCTGGGCTCAAGGGTTCAGGGGTTTAGGGGTTTACGGGTTAGAGGGCCGTGATCTCCTTGTGATCTCTTGCCGAAGGCCTTCGCAGTCGGGCTTGGACAAAGAACAGCGGTGAAGCAGTGGGTGAATATGTTCGCATTGCCCAAACCATGGCTTCTTGCTTGCCATCGTTTTGATACCTCTGGGTTTAGATGGCTTTAGCCGATTTCTTCTCGACTCGAGAACACTGAGAGCCAGGACGACAGGCTACACATCACGTGCAACACATTGCTGTAGGTTTGTAGAATGCAGAAGCTAGCAGGCTGCCTCGACCGCAAAACTATGTAGAATAATGTTTTTTTTTGTTTTGTTATAGGTGTTGGGTTATTATGTTACTTACTCTTAGGGGGTTAGGTAAGCATAAACTTCCGAAAACCTTTGTCTCAAGCCTCCAATGTTGGTAACATGCGTGGACCGTGCCGGGTGGAGAGGCTGACAGAGGCTGCGGAACGTTGGAATGGACTGTCTCGTTTGGTTTTGCTTGCTTTTGGTGTCTCTCCATCTCTCTCTCTCTCTCTCTTCTTGAACTGCCGGGTTTGGGGCTTACTGGGTGTGGGTACGGATTACAGATGTTTATGAGACGGGAGTTTGCAGTATCTGTTGTATGTTTAATCCATAAGTTGCAGCATACACAAGCTTCTTATTTGTGTCACTGCTCTAATGTTGGGGTGACACGAATAAACAGGGTGACAATAAAAGACAAGCCCTGGCGCATTTTTTCCGGCGCAAGACTACTTAAACTACTTACAGTAAAATCGCGCACCCGGATCCGGCCAAACAACTGATGTCGGGATTCCGGTGATATTCATAAAGGGGTGACAATTAAAATATTCCGGGCCCGAAATCCCAAAAAATATTAGGGCCTAGCTTGAGGAAAAGCTTATTTTTTAGAGAACAGGACAAAGAAGCCGAGACCTTAAACCCAGCTGGCAGAGTGCAGTTCCTCGGGCATGTCACTGAACTCACTCCACCCTTCGGCAAGCAGAACAAATCCGACAAAAACTCCAGGCTGTCGGGAGCTGCAAGCTTTCGCATGAAGCCAGGGACCCCGGATTCCAGGAACTGCAGCTGCTATTCTTGAGGCCTCTGCCTGATGAGAATCAATTATAAACGGAGCCATTTCACAGAGCCGGCAAGGGTATTTTTTACGACCGCAATATAAACTCTCGTGGGGTCAGTGGAAGCAAGATAGTAGTCAGAAGGCTATTTAGAAAGCAAGAAACAATGGGCCTCAAACCAGAGGCTTTGGTATTTCAGAGTTGCAATGCAAGGGATTCTTTCCAGGACTTGCAGCAGCTATTCTTGAGGCCTCTGCCTGATTCGAATTTCACAAAGCCAGCAACGGCATCCCTTGCGAGCCCTGCTGGTCGCATTAATAAATGAGTGACAATGATATACTCCCGCAAAGCGGGGGTCGTAAAAACAAGGCTTTCTTCAGGCTAAAGCAAGAAGCAACGGGCCTCAATCCAGAGGCTTTGGTATTCCAGAGCTGCAGGTTCTGACATGAAGCCAGAGACTTTGGATTCCAGGAGCTGCAGCAGCAATTCTTGAAGCTTCTGCCTGATGAGAATAAATTATAAACGGAGCCATTTGACAAAGCCGGCGAGGGTATCCCTTACGAGCCCTCCTGATCGCAATAATTGATCCATAAATGCCTAAACCCTAAAGCCTAAAAGCCGAATATCCCAAAAAAGGAGCCAAAATCCCTAAAACCTGAACCCTCAAGCCCTCATGAATCCTTGAACAAAGAAGCACATCCATAGAAAGAACCCCGAATCACTTAACCCTGGAGCCTAAGCCCGTCGTGCATTCCCCAAAGTAAAAGCGCCAACCCTCCCCTAAACCCCGGACTCTACACTATAAACCTTAAACCCACCTGCACACGGAGAAGGGCTTTCAACAAAAAACAACCTAAACCTTAAATCCTAAGCCCTAAACTTTATAAGCCGTAAACCCTATAAACTAAACTTCCGGCCAGAAGTGCAGCCCGATCCCTGGGCCATCGGAGCTGCAGCGAAAACGGCAGTGCGAGCTAGAGGAATGCTTGAAGCCCCTTGGTACTGTACAGTTTTTGGGGTTTCGAGTTTTGGGATTAGGGTATAGGGTTTTGGGTTTAGGGGTTTGGGGGTTTAGGGATTTGGGTTGGGAGTTGGGGTTTAGGGCTGATCTTTTTAAGGGTACCAGAAGGCTTCTATAGGGGCTCGATATCCGATAGGGTTTGGTTTAACAACCCTCCATGCGCTTGTATTATACTGTATAGTATTTACCAAGCCTTAAAGGCGTTCCTAAATAGGTAGTTTAATAGGCTTAAGTATCTGCTATAGTGTTGTTTGCGTTTGTGGGGATCCAGATCTTGTTGCTGTTGCTGCTCTGAAACCCGATACCCTGACGCCAAGAACTCGCGAAGACCTTGAACCTTAAAGCGTAAACGGCGTAAACCCTCAACATGAACTAACCCGCAAACCGTAAACCCCAACACCCTGATCCTTAACCCCGTAAGCCCTAATCCTTAGTCCCAAACCCAAGAAGCAACAACTTGCAGCTGAATTACGCCCTGAGGGTTGAACCATTTGTGGGTGGCAGGACCGAGGCTTTTCGTTTGGGGGTTGGGGTTAAGAGTTGAGTTTTGGGGGTCGGTGCTTAGGGTTTAAACCCTAAATCCTGAACCCACTTCAGGAAATGCAAATCGATGGAAGGCTCGGTACTAAGCCACTTGTAGCAACATGGGACCCGACATCGGCTGAGCGGGATTGCAGCTGAAGGGTTTAGGCTTTAGGGTTAGCCAAGCCCTCAGCAAGAGTAATACCTATATAAAACCCTAGAGAACCTACGTGTTTGGGCTCCTTATGATGGTTTGCTTATATATATATATATATATATAGGTCCCTAAAGCGGTAGGTTTCTTGGGGTCCCGTTTGTTAGAACAGCCTTGCGACTGCAAGGTGGGGCTTGGGGGAGCCGTAGCACCTCAGACTCATCGTAGAGACACTACTTAAAGGATCCTTGGGCTCAGTAAGTAGGGTTTTAATTAGGGTAACTATACTTATACCCCCCCAATTAAGGGACTTATCACCTTACTGACTAAGTCCCATGATCCTCCAAGTATCCTGTCGAACAACATGGTTACAGGGTTAAAGCTTTAGGGTTTTAGGGCTTAGGGTTTAGGCCTGAAGGTTTTACCCGAACATGTAATGATGCATCCGACCCTGTACACCTAAACCCCAACCAAGTAGCGGAAGAGCCATTATGACAGCTTCGAGTACTACCATCACTAAGCGTACTTGCAGTCGTCATATATGCATTGTCAGCAGCCCAACGAATATGAGCCTGGAACTTGATGAATAGTCCACCGTAGCTACAGCCGTAGCCGTAGTAGCAGTAGCAACAGCAGCAGCAGCAGCAGCAGCAGCAGCAGCTGCAGCTGCAGCTGCAGCTGCAGCGGCAGCAGCAGCAGCAGCAGCTGCAGCGGCAGCAGCAGCAGCAGCAGTAGCAGTAGCATGAGCATCAGCAGCAGCAGCAGGAGCGAGCAGGAGCAGGAGCAGCAGGAGCAGGAGCAGGAGCAGGAGCAGGAGCAGGAGTAGGAGCAGGAGGAGAAGGAGTAGCTCATCGAAATATGTGCAGTGAGAAGAAGAAGACAACGAATGCCCTCCCAAGGGCGGTGAACTGCCAGCTGGGCCCCTGGTCGTCATGGGCTTCGTGTTCCGAAGAATGTGGCCCTGGAATTCAGCCCCTTGAACCGAATTCAAGGAACTCCACACGTGTTTCTAGGAGTTTTTTCGATTTCGTCGTTGCACGGTTTAGGGTTTAGGGTTTATGTAGGGTTTAGGGTTGAGGATTTTCGGTACGTCGTGAGCAACTATGGCCTTCGGGGGATTAGCAGAGATACTGCTGATGATGTAAAGCCTGCATTACCCATAATCAGGAATATTATACCAGATATGAATCCTGCATTACTTTACGGACCCTAAACTTTGGGAATTATGTTATGGTATATTCCTTATGGGTAATGCAGGATTTATATCATCAGCCGCATGATCCTATAGACTGGCACCCACTTTGTTTCTTGGGTTTCCTCTGGCCTTCAAGGGCTTGACGTTAAGGCTAAGAAGTTTACAATCAATGACATGCCATATATATATATATATGTTATATCTGTATATGTATATGTATGAAGTTTTACTTTTTCAGCAGACGCAGATGTGGTACTGTTTGTAAGGCATCGGGGTTTGGGAACGTGGTTTTCTCCCAAGAACCGTAATTTGGGCATTGGGCGCTCACATCCTTAGCGAAGTTTCGGTTGTTTTTCGATGAGAAAGACCAGTTCCCTAAACCCTAAACCCTAGGACTATGCGCAGCTTCAAGCCGGTTGGCTCTTTCAAGTTCGGACATTAATTCATTACGACTCTACAAGCAAGTCGAAGCTAGACGTTAAACATTATACCCTTTTAAACCCTCAGCCTATCGATTGATGTTAGGGCTTGTGTCAGGAAATCGTAATAGTGAACACGAACGAAGACCCAAGACCAGTCTTCATGGTGCGGGGTTTTGGGAGGCCAGGGTAGTCCCAAGACATAACTTCCTGAACCCTTTAATCCCCCTAATCTCCATATGCCTATATGGTATATACTTCGGCTTAAAGGATGTATATAGGAACCTCAAAAAACGCTTAGGTCCTAAGTATGTACATGTATACTCTATATAGGTGTCTGGAGCCCTAGGGAACGCTAAACCGAGTCGAGGTTCTGTAGTCGCAGCATGTAGCCCCAGGGGTCCAAGTGCCAACTTCTCACACCTGACTAATTCGGTCCTTTGGACCCTGAAACCTTTGAAAACCCTATAGCACCCCTTCTAGACCCCTTCTAGAATCCTCAGAAGAAACCTACTTGGAGGATCATGGGACTTAGTAAGTAGGGTTATAAGTCCCTTATTGGGGTTATAAGTGTAGTTACCTTAGTTTCAACCCTACTTACTAAGTCCCCTGATCCTTTAAGTAATGATCTGGTCTTAGGGTAGTAGGAGGAGGAATCGGGGATTGCTCAGGAATCGGTTTCGCCGCGAAGTTCAGGCGCCGAACGCCCTCGGCAGGCAGACAACTAAGTATGCTCGGAAAGCCAAAAAGCTCGAGGTTTAGGGCTTTTACCTTGTAGGGTTTAGGGTTTACTGGTGATAACGACCATTGCAATATTATCGTACAAGTGGAAAAGACTCATGACACATTGTGACGATGCTGCTATCTCATTGCCACTCCTACTCTGTTCGTAAAGTGCAAAGGGTATGTTGCCGAGGGTGCTCATGCTGTCTAGAAACGAGTCTGAGAATGCATTGTGGCACTACACACTCGTGAGGGATGGTCTGCACTTGCGAGTGTTTGTTTCAGACGAGCAACATCGCAACGACCAAAATGTTTATGCTCCCTTAGGCCTGCAACTACCTCTGGTACATTTTCGCAAATATCCTCCTTTGCGGAGTTTGAAGGTTTGGCTCTGAAGTCATGGTAGTCTTCAGTCAGTTAAGGCGTACAGGGAGGATTTTCCTGTCGGTAGGGGTGTTTCAGGTTTGGGATTTGCCGGGACCAGTGCCCTCATCGAACCCTCTAAAGGAACCCAATTCCAACTCTTGGGGCCCTCACCCCTACCTACAGAATCATACCCTGCCCCTTCCTGAGGATACCTATAGGTTTCTATGTAACAAATATTCACCCGAAAACTGGTGCCCCCTCCCCCACAAAAACTTAAAAGGACAACCTACACCCAAAACCCTAAACCCAAGACCCAAAACCCAAGACCCTACACGCTAAACCACCCCCTCCTGAAAAGGGGCTGAGGGAAGGCCTTCGAGGTCGAACATCCCGACAAAAGCTTCCCCTGTAAGGCGTGTTTACATGTTGTTTTTTAGGTTTGGGGGTTTTCGGGTTTAGGGTTTAAGGGCATTTGGGTTTGGGGTTTAGGGGCTTTGGGGTTCAGGGCTTGGGGTTTGGGCCTTGAGGTGTTGTTTTTGTTGTGTTTTTGAGGTGAGGGAGGTTGGATTCCTAGCTTTACCCGTTCGGGGCTTAGCGTTCCGATCGGTCCTAAATTCCCCAAAAGCCAAAGCGCCGAACCCGAAACCCAGAGCCCTTCTACCTCTTGTGGTTTGCGTGTCGAGTCTGGCGCAGGGTTCCTGTTGAGGGATTTCATTAAAATTGCCATAATAGGGATCTACTACTACTAATACTAAAGATAATAATAACAATCTAATAGTACTAGAAGTAATGATATGGGTTCCTGGTTGTGGTAACTTAAAATGAATCCCTCAAAAAGAATCATAATAAAGCTAGTAATAATTTTTGCAATAATATAGCTTCCTGGTTATGGTAACTCAAATTGAATCCCTCAAAAAGAGTCCAGTGGGTGCAGGCCATGCCCACTCGCATTTCAGGCCGCTCGGATGGCAAGCGGCGCCAAGAGCGAAGGTGCACGTAAAGACACGGTTTAGGGTTTAGGGTTCAGGGTCTAGGGTTTAGGGTTTAGGGTAAAGACGAGGGGGCCCTAGCAAGTGGTTATTACCCAGAGGGTCCATATATACTACCATTATGGAATTGGGTCCCAAAAGACCATTCATATTAGGGTTTGGGGGGCCTAATTCCATAATGGTAGTATATATGGACCCTCTGGGTTAGAAGCTTAGAAATCAGACAACTACTTTTCGCCCCAATTCAGGTATGATGAATATAACCCCAATGAAGGTGGCTAGAATGTCGAGACTATTGATGCATCTTATATAGCAACCCTTATAGGAAAATCGAGAGTACCCTTCGGGTAACCCCATCAAGAGAGCAACTAGCCCTAGACTTTTATCTAGAAGCCCTAAACCCTATCAACCCTAAACCCTATAGGCCCTAAACCCTATAGGCCCTAAACCCAAAACCCTATAGGCCCTAAACCCCTAAACCCTAAACCCTATAGGCTATCAACCCTAAACCCTAAAACCTATAGGCCCTAAACCCGATTCGCCCTAAACCCCAAAGCCCTCTTAGGAGTGGCGCTAAACCCTATAAGCCCTAAACCCCAAAGCCCTCTTAGGAGTGGCCCTAAACCCTATAAGCCCTAAACCCCAAAGCCCTCTTAGGAGTGGCCATGCCAGAACCGACTTTGCTCACATTTCTGCCGGCTCAGCCCATGGTCGCTGCTGGGCCTTTGCTGGAAGCTTCGTTTTGGTTCCAGACCTTGAAAGCTTAGACTGGCTTGGGGTAGAGGGGCTTAGGGAGTTTGGGGATTTAGGGTTTAGAGTTTTAGGGTTTGGGGTTTACGGGCTTAGGGGCCTCGGGTTTAGCATAGACTGGCTTGGGGTAGACGGGCTTAGAGAGTTTAGGGTTTAGGGTTCTAGGGTTTGGGGTAGAGGGGCTTAGAGAGTTTAGGGTTTTAGGATTTAGGGTTTTAGTAGGGGCCTTCGGGTTTGGGTACATATGAAGCTTAGGCTGGTTTAGGGTAGAGGGCCTTTGAGAGCTTAAGGTTTAGGGTTTTAGGGTTTGGGGCTTAGGGGCTTAGGGGCTTAGGGGCTTAGGGGCTTTGGGTTGAGGGCTTGTAGTGTTTGCTAGCGCATGGATTACTGTCGTGCGTTTCTGCTGTTTTCGGGGTTTGCTCTTCCGGTCTTTTTTTGGGGGGGTTCATAACGTCCACTTTGCAACCATCATCATGCTACTTCCTGTGTCGCAGAGGAATTCCGGGTAGTGTTTGAACAGTAACATGTCTGAACCTATGAGAGTTTCAGAAAATAGGGGACCCCAATATAATATAGGACCCTAAATAGTAAGATCCCTATTATAAGGACCCCAAAATAAGGTACCCTAGTTTTCTGAAACTCCCATATTGCTTGCCTTGTTGTTTCAACTTCTCTCTATGCATAGTACGGGTCTTTCGTAAGCTCGACCCATGGCAGGGCCAAGAACTCCCCATGAAGCCATGGAGCTTCGGGTTAGGGGTTTAGGGTGTAGGGTTTAGGGTTTAGGGTCTAGGGTTTAGGGTTAGGGTTTAGGGGTTTAGGGTCCAGAGCTTCAGGGTTTAGGGTTTAGGCTTGGACCAAAGACCACATGGGAGTTTCCGAAAATAAGGTCTTTATAATAACGATCCTACTATTTAGGGTACTAAATTAGGGTCCCCTATTTTCGGAAACCCCCACATGCCAAACACAGCAGCTCCATGTAGGCTCCCATGCAGCAGAACGGATATTCCTGAGGCTGAAACGACGAGGTAATTACTCTGGCGTAAACGACCCTCTAAGGGCTAAGTATTAAAACTACATAGGTAGCTGGGCCCTTGCATCGTTCCTAAATTCAGGAGTAGCAAACTCGGCGGAATTATTATCAAGTAATATTGTCCTCTTATCCACTTCTGGTTCCAATATAGTTTTTATGCCACTACTATGTACGAAGACCCGAAGCCCAAAACCTCCCAAAACCCTGGATACCCTAAACCCTAAACCCAAAAAAAAGCCCAAAACCCTGGATATGATAACCCCCCTGAACCCTAAGCCCTAAACCCTAGACCCTAAACCCTTTTAAACCCTAAACCCTAAACCCTAATCCCTAAACCCCCACCCCACCCCCCCCCCCAAGCAAAAAAAAGAACTAAGAAGGCTTCTGTAGACCCACAGCCTGAGGAAAGCTTGAACTACGGCGGATGGTATAAATCCTGCCATTACCCATAGTAAGGGATGTGCTTAAGGGTTTTGGGTTCAGGGTTTAGGGGTTTAGAGTTTAGGGGTTTAGGGTTTAGGGTTTAGGTTACCCAGAATAAATACGGAATGTACCATAATTCTCATAGTTTTTGGGTCCTTGGGGTAATGCATGATTTAGATCATCAACAGTATCACTGTCCAAGCTCAGGTCAGGTCTGTTGATCATGTGACGTAGCCGACTGAGTTTAGGGTTTAGGGATTAGGGTTAGGGCTTGGGCTAAACCCCCAAAGTTGGAAACCGGATTAAGGACAATTGGTGCTGGGATTCCCTCTCGCTCTCTCTCTCTCTCTCTCTTTCTCTCTCTCTCTCTCTCTTTCTCTCTCTATATAAATAGATAAATAAATATATATATATATACATGTATATATATATATATATAGAAACACTACTCTTAAGGATTGAGGCTATTGGGTTTCCAACTTTCGAGCTTCTGTCGATTTTGGGGACAGATCTCAGGCCCTGGGGGCCCTGCTCCACCAGCTGCGGCCGCGGGAAGATGACGCGGCATCGACGCCCGACCATTTATAACCGGTTTAGGGTTTAAGGTTTAGGGTTTAGGGTTTAGGGGCTTCGGGGGATTATTAAATTGTTGGTAACTGTTGGAATCATGTCTCAGTGTAGTTGTGGGGGGTGTTTGGAGGTTTTTTTGCTGGAGGGCGCGTCATAGAGTCTTTTTGAGAGTTACAAGAGGCTTTGTTTTCTCCAGCCCAGTGCTGATACCCCTCGCTGTTGATCTTGCTAACCTTAACCCTGAACCCTAAACCTACAACCCTATGTAAACCCTGGACCTGAAACCCTGAACTCTACACCTAAGACCCTATAAAACTTGGACCTGATACCCTAAAGCCACATGGTTCAGATGCCCGACGTTCCAAGAGATGCCTTGTTTCTTTGCGACATACCATTGCATCGCAACCGTGGTTTTCAAGCCGAAGCCCGGTTTAGGGTTTAGGGTTTAAGGTTTTTTAGGGTTTAGGGTTATTTAGGTTTTAGGGCTAAGGGGCTTTGGGTTTAGGGTT
>CAJNDV010035252.1:86157-101712 GCA_905221635.1 Symbiodinium sp. CCMP2456
TCTAAGTATCAAGGCCCCTATATTAACCCTGCAGCCCGTCATCTCGTCGGCCCTAAGCCCTTACAAGGCCTCAGCTATTGACCGGAAGCCCTAAAACTAAACCTAAAGCCCTTCCTAAACCCCCAACTACCCTCTACTATACCGCAAAGACCCACTGTTGAGGACCATGAGGGCTCTAGTAAAGGGCCATTGGGGGGTCCTGGTTAAGAACCCATCATCCGATTCCCGTAGTTATAACCCAAAGCCCTAAACCCCTTAACCCCTAAACCCAAAGAGACCGCAACAAAAATGGTGCAACGTAGCAAAGATGCGCCCGAAGCTTCCCGGAAACATCGCAGGCCTAACGTGATCGAACGAGATCCGTACAAGCCCTGATCGAGGCAAATCACAAAAACGTTGTCAAGCTGTAGGCCTTCGGGTTTAGTGGGGTTTAGGGTTTAGGGTTTAGGGTGAAGCTATGCAGTCCCCCCCCTTCCTAGTTTAGGGTTTAGAGCTTTAGGGAGTTTTCAAGCCCTGAAACAAGAGCCTTCAAATCTGCTGTTGTTCTTGGAGACTGAGTACTTAAAGGATCATGGGACTTAGTAAGTCGGGTTGTAACTAAGGTAACTGTACCTATAACCCCAATTCAGGGACTTGTAACCTTACTTGCTAAGTCCCATGATCCTTTAAGTAGGTTTCGTAAGTAGACTCGGTAGCTTCTTAATACTGACCCAGGCCGTGGACTCTCCCGCTCCCTTATAACACTCCTTGTTTTGGGGTTGTTCAGGGGTGTTCGAATTTAGGGTTTAGGGCAAGTTTAGGGTGTAGAGACCCAAATCAAAGCCCTAAGCCCCGGAAGAAAGGTTCCGTTATCATTGGCGTGCCAAGTCTCCTGAGCGTCCAAGTCTGCTACAGAGGACTTTCTTTTCCGTCACGGGCGGTCTGCCCGGTAAGCTGTGACGAAGGCCAGGTGATCCTTGAGGGCCCTTACTTCGTGGGGTTTACGGTTTGGGATTTAGGGTTTAGGCTTAGGGCTTTCGGACTTTGGATGATGGGTCTATAGGATTGAAGGACTGCGAGGGGTCACCAGGTTCAATCGTAATCGCGGTAAAAAAATGCTGTGTTCGGGCACCATTTGTCAGGGCCCGACAAGACCGGGTATCAGCGATGGTGGATTAGGCCCAAACATACGACAGCCCCGTCAGCCGAAGGCCCTGACATCACACTGCCTGAACGCAAACAACCCGGAGCCCCGAAACAACTTACACCTCCAGGAACTCTTCCTGCATATCAAAAGGCATAACATAATATGATATACTAAAATCCAGCATAGTACCGTAACTGTATCAAGAAATACGATAGAACACGCTATATTGCAGTACAATGACACACAGTACAATAACATAGTACGATATAACATACTGGGATAGCGTCTATTACAATATATTGCACCTCTAAGATACAATACATTCATGTTATACAACATACTGTTATATAACACTACGTAAAACACACCGAAATATGTTAGGTTATGGTTTTTATATTTAATTATTACATATTCGGCCATCGTATATGATGCTAGATATCCCATGATATTTTAAGATTTATATCTGATGTTAATAGATAGTCATATACGATACTACAGCATGTGATACACACTTGTTTTATGTTATGTTACATGATACTCGATTCTAAGATGTTATATTATGCTTTATCAGGTCATGCTGAATACTATTGTGCCATGCTATAGTGTGTTATGTTATGCTGTATTCTATTTTGTTATAGAGTATATTATGGTAATATGTCATATTGTAAGAGAGTATAGCGTAACATGGTACACCATAATATATTATAGTACAGTATGATAAGTAATTTAGTATCATATAGCATGTTCTAATATGCTATAGTATGGTAATATATTATGATATAATATGATATGATATAATGTAATGTAATGTAAAACAAAAGTCAGTGACATACTAAATTATGACACAATGCAATACAACATAATGACATACTTCATTTTTCATAATTTGATATGTTATGCTTTGAGATCGCATGATCTAGTATAGTGCAACATAATATGATATAGCATAGTATAATGTCATAGAGCAGAGCAGACCCTTTCACACAAAATGAGTTATCATACAGTTTTTGTAATATGTCATAAGGTAACACAACATGTCACAATGTGGCTTACCAGAATATAGTTGATTTGGAGACACTAGAATGGAAGATAAGACACTTGACTATTATAGAACACACTATAAATAGTATGTTGCTCTCTCTCTCTCTCTCTTTCTCTCCCTCTCTCTCTATAGATATATACACGTATTTATCTATATGCATACACAAACACTTCATCAGAACTCATGTAAAGTAAAGTTATAATTATTTCTGCGTAGCTGCTGAATCACCCGGCGACCACTCGACAACTCAGGGTCCAAAGGACCCAAGAATCAGGTGCTCAGGCTTAGCGTTTAGGGTTTATTGGGTTCAGGGTTTAGGGTTTAGGATAGTGGCTATGTAGGTTAATCCTAAACCCTCACCTGTAGTATTTGGGAGCGTGTAGGAGTGTTAGGACCCTCCACCCCTCGGGGCACTCCAAGCCGTGATTCAGAGATCCCACCGTCAAGTCAGCCAGCCGAGTAAAAGGAGCGGATTTCGGTCTTGGGTTTGGGGGGTTCAGTGTGTGGAGTTCGATTCTGGTTTCAGGGTTCAGGTCCCTAAGCCCTAAACCCTAAACCCTAAACCCTAGACCCTAAACCCTAAACCTAAACCCTACACCCTAAACCCATAACCGTTTGGGCTTAAGGTTTTGGCTTGTATCGCAGGTTTCCAAGCGCATGGCGCTTCCTTCTGTGTCCGCGGCCAATGGTATGCTGCACCTTGGCCGTGATTGGCGAGCACAGTGAATCTCAGTCTAAATGCTTGGCAACTGGAGCAAACGACGATGTTTAACCCGGAACCCTGAACCCTAAACCCTAATCAAGCCCAATTGATAAACCCAATCTTGACAGGTTGGAAACGGGAAAACGGGATGTTCAGTGTCGGTGTTCCTTGCAACGACTTTCGACGCTTATGCCACTTGCTGCAGGGAGTTGTGCGGTTTGGGGCTTCGGTGGGATTTAGGGTTGATGGGATGAGGGTGGTGTTAAAGTAAGCCCTAAACCCTAAACCCTAAACCCTAAAGAGTACCACGGTCGTAGAATTTAGGACCTGGGGTGCTTATTAGGGTACAGGTTGTAGGGTGTTGTTGTCAAAAGCTCTCGAATCTCCAGAAGGCAGGTTTAGGGGTTAGGGGTTTAGGGATTTAGGGATTTAGGGCCTTTAGGGTTTAGGGTTTAGGATTTAGGGTTAAGGATTATTTTAACCCTTTACAATCTTCCTTCTTAGCGTTCCTTGTGTTGAGTTCCATTTACAGGTCCTAGAAGAAGAGCTGTGCTCTTTGGGGTCCAGGTCACTCGGCACCGAATTGGGGATAGTGTTTAGTTTCCCTCATGAAGGCTGTTGAAACCGTCACCTTGCTAAGCACTCAGCCCGGAATGCGGAAGGATATCAAGATCAAGGCTCCCTTAAAGGTACCCAGTGCGGGACCTTCACACATTACCCAGTTTAGGTTTAGGGTCGAATTTCAAGTAGGTCAGAGTAGGTAATAGTCTACCGACTTACACCTCAAAGTAGGTACCATCATACACTGCAGATCCCACCAAAGCCCTGCACCGCGTGCTTGGCGCCTTAGAGTTTGGGGCTTACCCAAAGGGTCCTAAGTACCTATTGAGTAGAATGAAAGGGTCTCTATAGTAGGAATTACTATTATGAATTGGGTAAGTATCCTCCCTATAGGTACTTAGGACCCTTTGGGTTAGGGAACTCACTGCCTGGACCACGAGCCCCCACCTGAGGCGGAGTGCGTCCAAGCAGGTGCCCTGTCTGCAACATAGCTTCATGGGTAGTTTTCTACATTAGGATCCCTTTTACTGTCCTGTTTATAAGGGCGGTATTATTTTGGGGACTTAAAAAGGGACCATACTTTAGAGAACTACCCTCGTAGCTTCGGAAACCCTTATATAGCTTTCTGGAGATCCTTGTCGAAGCCCTTGGCAGCCTTACTGCAAGATCATCTAGAATGGAGATCCTTTCCCTGACGCTCCATGTGCCGATATGGTCTTTATTTGCTCGGCCTCACAGGAGTTCCTATATAGGTACTTTTCGGCCTGAGCATATACTAGGTACAGGTACATGGAGCCCTAGAGCTTATCCAAAACCCTACAACCCTAAAGCCCTAAACCCTTGTAACACCCAAAACTACATAAACCTTTATAGCACTCAAAATTCCAAACCCTTAAAATACCCCAACCCCAAAAATCCTAAAACCCTAAATCTCTCAACCCTTATAACACCCCCCCAAAACCCCAAAATCCTGAAACCCTCAAACTCTAACCTCCTCTTGGACCCACTGGACTAAGTAGGGTTATAACTAAGGTAACTATACTTCTATTTATAACCCCAATGACGGGACTTATAACCTTACTTGCTAAGTCCCATGATCCTGTAAGTAACCTGCTCCTGGACCGAATCGACTGAGGAGTCCCTCCAGTGGGCTGCAAGGGCCGCGATGCACCGCAGGTGAAGAACGCCGCGGCGGTGCCATCGGGGCGATGGGCGAAGTTTCCGGCAACTTAAGAGTTCAGGCGAAGTTTCGGGATTTTAGGGGTTCAGGAGGTATTTTGGGGTGCCGGGGGTAGGGGGGCAAGGGATTTATTTAGTGTGTATAAGTTAAAGGAGCAGAGAATTCGGGGCGTCGGGGAAGGGGATGTGGAAGCTACGGTCAAGCCAGGCTTCCATGCCATTCCGATGACCAGGGTTCCAGCTGTTCAATGCAAGGTGGGAATGGGATACGCACACCACGCAATCCAGCACCAAGCGTTGCATCGGCTGCCTTCCGCAAAGCAGTATCAAGCCCAAGCCCGAGCAGCATAGGGTTTAGCCTTCCCGGATTTTGGGTGTGGGGTTGAAGGTTCGGTGTTGCTGCACGTGTTCGGGTATAGGGCTTATAGCTGAACTTCAGATTCCCTACCTGTAAGAAACCATACACACAGTATATATATATATATATAGATGTGTATATATATATATATATTTATTTATTTATTTATTTGTTTAATTATTTACTTATGTATATATAACATAGCATTAGTATTGTTATATATATATATATAGGAACCGTAAACATGTAGGCTATCTAGACATTCTAGGGTCCAAATAGGGCTGCCATAAGACCAGAGAGTGAAGCCATCTGTCCAAGCACCCAAAACCTTGAAGCCCTGAACCGGAAGCCCTTCATCATTTATTTTCTGTAGAACCATAGAAGCAGAACTCTTAAAAACCCTTGTGTCATAGATCCACTATAAAATCCCAAAGCTCCATAGACCCTAGTCCCCTCAGCAGGTGCGGTGCCCCAAGGACCTCTACTTCACCTCCCAGGTCTGTGAGGTGAAGTGCGACGATGGGTTTAGGACCGACCGGCGGGATCCTCCAAGTGGAGAAAAGTCTTGTTTAGGGTTTAGGGTTTAGGGGGGACTTGGGATTGCCTGACGCCCTGAACCCCAAACCGACAGGGTCCAGGATTATAGGTTTTGGGTTTAAACTTTTTGGAGTTTAGGGTTTAGGGCTTGGGGCTTTAAGGTTTCGGTTTTTAGGGCTTAAGGTTTTAGGTGTTTGTTTCTGAGATTCTGGGTTCTGGTCTTTGACTGAAAGACGTGAAACTAGGAGGTACATGCTTAGAGATTCCCCTTACTTACGATTTGAAGGTCATAGCGCTTGAACAAATATGAGTGACTATCAAATCCATCCAGACGGCCGAACAGTCTTTCTGAAGTCCATTAAATCCTCAAAACCCTAAACCCTAAAACCCCTAAACCCTAAACCCTAAAACCCCTAAAACCCCTAAAACCTAAGACCCCCCAAAGCCTAAACCTGTTTTGTTCAGGCTTGGGCCTCAGGGTTTGGGATTGCGCGTGCAGCTCTTCGTGCTCGGGTTGTAACCCTAAGGGTCCAAGTAGCTAAGAATCATATACCCTCCCAAATAGTAACCGACATAACTACTATCCGAAACCTAAGTAGGTCCTTTGGACCCTTGGGGTAATACAAAGATTCGGATTGCCTTATCCTTCAAAACACGTCTGAGTCTGTACGCAATACCCACGGCCCTAAACCCGAAACCCTCATAACCCTAAGCCCTAAACCCTAAACTCAACCTCGTGCTTGCAACTACAGCGAGCAGGAAAACTGCCGACCTCCATTGTGCACGGGATGGATGGCACCTCCGTTTGACAACGGGTGGGGGGGGGGGATGCGGGAATTCAGGCGCCCTTCTAAATTGTGGGATCCTTAGTAGAAGGACCCTTAATCTAAAGAACCTCTTCGCAAAACCGGCAGAAATTCTGCTGGTTTTTGTCCAGATATGTACCCTAAACCCTAAACCCTAAACCCTAGGTTTTATATGACCATCTGGAGCCCTGGTCATTTCAAGAGCCCCCTCTCATGGCTTCATCTCGGGTGCACCCATGGTAACCAAGATCCGGGCTCCTCTGTATTCTAGTATAGACTCTTGAAAGAAGGGTTTAGGGTTTAGGGTCTAGGGGTTAGAAAGAAACCTTTAAAGGACCCCCTTCAAAAACCCTGTTCCATTAATCATGTGTCAGGTACCTACTACGTAGCGTACTAGAGCCCCTAGGGTTCTATATAGTAGGTACCTGGGGGGTTAGGGTGTGCTCCGTCTGAGGCTTGATGCGGAGTGCCTACCTGCCGAGTGCCGCGCTCCGATTGTGGATAATGCCGAGGATTCAACGGGGCTTTGTCAGGGATCTATAAGGATCTAGGCTGATATTCGGGCTTTAGTAATTTAGGGTCGGTCTGTCAGGGATCTATAAGGGGCTTTAGTAATTTAGGGTTTTACAGGTTTGGGGTTGTTGATGGTTTTTGGTCTTTGCGGCTTTTAGGCTTTAGGGTTCAGAGGCTCCGTGCTGCGTTGATCTCGGATGTTGGGGGGTGTCATGTTTAGGTTGTTCTGGTTTCTTAGTGTTTGTTCACTTGTCTTGGGGCTTTTAGGATTGACGATGAAGTGGACGGTTCACCTGTGGCCTGGACAAGACGTTTTACGATGGCTTTGCTTTCGGACCGGGCAGAGGGGTTTTGCGATGGCTTGAGTGGGAGAGCGGTGCGCTCCTTCCAGCAGAGAAAGGGGTTCCCTAAACCCTAAACCCTAAACCCTAAACCCTAAACCCTAAACCCTAAACCGAATAGATTGGGGTGCACGCAAAGAATCCACCAGCTTCGGTCCCGGCGGTTTTTGCGAGGTTTTTGTGGGGCGGTGGGTCGTTTTGCGATGCCAGGTAAAGGGCGGCCACCCAGAATCCAGCACTCCTTGGACCCGTTTCGATATGGCGGAGGGGCTTGGGGCCCATACGTGGCTTTCAACCAGCTCTTGCAATCGTTCTGAGGACCCCAAGTGGTGACCACGATTCATTACCCTAACCCCCCCAAGGTATCTACTATATAGGGGGCCTTAGGGGCTCTAGTACCCTATATGGTAGGTACCTTGGGGGCGGGTGGGTGAGATTGGGCGTCGACCTTGACAGTGCGGCTTCACGCTCTCATGGTTTAGGGTTTAGGGTTTAGGGTACATGTTCGTCCAAGCTGGAGTGTGTCTTGCTCTTGATGCAAAGGAGAGTCCTGCATGCCCACTCTGAAATGTTGGTACTTCAGAAACCGTCGCCGGTTCCAGCCCAGGTTCGGGTCCAGCTTTTGATGGCATATTCGCTCGGTACCCTCACAATATAATAGTACATCCCATGCACCGCCTATAGACCCCTGAAAGATCCCGTTCAGGATCTCTTTAAAGACCTCTATAATCCTATAAGAACCTTTACTCACAAAGTCCCGTGATCTTCCAAGTATGGTCCCCGGACCCCTTTCGGGCTTCCTTTGGGGTCTCCTCCTGAATCTGTGCCTCTCGCTTGCAGAAGGTTTAGGGCTTTATAGCTTAGGTTTCAGGGTTTATAGGGTTTGAGTAAAGTTTAGGGTTTATAGGGCTTAAGCAAAAAGCCCAAGATCGTTGCATGAGTACCCCGCTACTGGTGTTGAAGGCATGCTCGATCGGCCTTACCAACTCAGAGTGGCGGGGACCTGGTGTTTAACGGCTTGGGCCCTAAAATCCCTAAACCCTAAACCCTAACGGTTTGGGCCCTAAAATCCCTAAACCCTAAACCCTAACGGTTTGGGCCCTAAAATCCCTAAACCCTAAACCCTAACAGTTTGGGCCCTAAAATCCGTAAACCCTACACCCTAATAAACCCTTGAGTCCCGATGCTCGAGAAAGCTTTGCAACTTCCGAAATCCTCAGACCCTGAACCCAAAGGCATAAAGTCTAGAGCCTAAAGCCTTAATCATAAGCCTGTAAAGCCCCCATGAAGCCCCAAACCAAAGAACGCTAGACCCAAGGAGACTTTGAACCCCCAAACCCTTAACTTTTCTTAAACCAACCCCGAAAACCCTATAGACCCTATTTCGGATTGGTAGGATCTCTCGCTTTGTGCTGGCTCTCCGCACGGAAGCCAGTGCCGTGCTCCTCGACTTAGGTTTCTGGGGTGTCGCTTTCTAGCGTCTAGGGTTTGAGGTTGGTTTAGGGCCTGGGGCTCGATAGGATTTTGGGGTTTAGGGTTTTGGGGATTGTTTGTTGGGAACTGTTGGAGATTTATAGGCAGGAGTCAGTTTTGGAGGCAAGTTTGGAGATGAGCTCCAGCAGTCCTAGGCCAAGGGCTTTTTTTCAAAGGTTTGGCGAGAAGCCGTCCTTTAAAAGGTTTGGCTTGAAGGTGGTCCTCTGGTCCTGCGGTCTTGTCCCCCGGTCCCCTGGTCCCGTGCTTCCCAGTTCTCCGGGTCCTGCGCTCCAATGGTCCTCTGCTTTCTTGGCCCAGTGCTTCTTCGGTCCCGCGGTTTTCCAAGTTTCCACATCGTTTCGTTTGCACCCGATCCCTGTTCCTTCGGTCTTCTGGCTCCTAGGTCCCAAAGGGTCCAAGATGGTCCAAGTATTAATATGGTAGCTACTTTGTAGGTTTTTGGGCCCCCCAAAGAAGGTACTGTACTGTAACTTGGACCCTTTGGGGTATATAGTCCTCTGGTCCCCTGATGCCCTGGTCCTGTACGCGCTTCGTGTCGCAGTTCCTTGGTGTTCTGGTCCTCTGGCCCTCTCGTTCCTTGCCTCTGGTGATGATGAGCCGGAAGTGCAAACTGGTTTCTATGGGTTTTGTGTTAGTTGTCTGTGATTTTCGTTTTTTTTCTAGACTTCAATTGGTTTTTGCCAAATGAGTGGCGTGTTTAGGATATATGATGAACCCGAATCGCCAAATGACGGCGCGTGTTTAAGATATATGATGGACCGGAATCGCCAAATGAGGGGGCGTGTTTAAGATATATGATGAACCCGAATCGTCAAATGAGCGGGCGAGTTTAACGTTATATGATTATATGATATGATGAACCGGAACCGCCAAATGACAGGGCAGTCTAAGATATATGATGAACCGGAGTCGCCACATGATGGGGCGTGAATGGAAGAACGATGGGGTGTGTTTGAGATAGCTGATGAAACGGGATCGCCACATGAAGGGGGGTGTGGCTTGACGCACAAGCGAACCCAAACCATGTCCCGCCAAACGTTTCAAGAACAAAGGCCTCCCGCCAAACCTTTAACAAACAAGCCCTCCACCGCTCTAGTCTTTAGGCTTCAGGGATGGGTTTCGCGAAGCCGATATGTGCTTGGGATGCAGCCCTAAACCCTAAACCCTAAGCCCTTAAGCCCTAAGCCCTAAGCTCTTGCGGCTTTAGGGCTGGTGCCCTGGTGCGTGGAGCTACGGTGCAGTGCTTGCGGTTCTTGACAATGTATAGGGTTTACGGTTTAGGAGACTAGGATTACTTGAAACCCATGTCCAATCCCAGCTACTAACCCTAAACCTGATAAGCCCTCTGTCCTAGAAGCCCGAAATCCTATCTGCCGTAAACCCTAAAGCCTAAACCCTGTAATTATGCCCGAATCCCAAAGCCCTATACCCTAAACCCTATCTGCCCTAGACCTTTAACAAAGCCTCTTGAAACCCTTGAATCTTGAAGCAGCTGCCAAGCGGTTTGGGGTTGTCGCGGTTATGGGTATTCTGGTGTTTCGGGTTTACCAGCATCCCCCAACTACCCTCTACTATACCCTAAGTACCCATTCTTAAGGACCATAAGGGCTCTATTAAAGGGTACTTGGGGGTGCTGGTAGGCCTTCGGGTTTAGGACTGGGTCATTCAGGGAGACTCCAGAAAAAGTCTCACAACAAACCACGTGCAGGACTCAGAAAGCCCCTATACACTCCCTCAGGGTCCATGTGCTCAAAATGTATATACATTGGCCTTAATGTAGCCCCTGTTTAGGTACTTTAGGGCCCATGTATATACTATTTGAGCACATGGACCCTTAGGGACTAAATAGCGAACCCCGGACTCTCCAAATGGCCCCCTGACGCAACTTAGCCGTAAACAATGAACCTTAAACCCTGAACCCTAAACCCTTCAACGAGTGAGGTTCGATGTCTCGAGGGCTTCGAGGCTAGCGCAGATCACCTGGCAGCTTGGGTTTTATAGCCCTAAGGTTCAAAGGACTCCTACTTCATGGCGTTTCGGGGGCAAATACGATCTTCATGAGGCTTTGGGGCTATTTTGCGCTCTGGGGTACGGGTTTCCTACTCAAGGTTTTCGTAGCAAGTTCCTAGGTTAGGTGTAGAATAGTGTAGAACAGTAAATCTAACACCCCTGAAACCCAGAAAATCCGAAACCGCAAGAGCAAACCATTGGCTTTGGGGTGTTTGATTCTGGTGTCCACGGCACTGCACGTCGACACCAGCGGCTGGCACGTTGGTATAGTAGTATAGGTTCTACTCAGGCTTCTTTTTTTATGCGACAGAAGTACGACTGGTGTCTCAGGTTTTGTTTTGTTGCTTGGTTGTTACATGGCATCTTACCCTAACCCCCCAGGTACCTACCATATAGGGCCCTAGGGGTCCTAGGACCCTATATAGTAGGTACGTGGGGGGTTAGGGTTACATCCTAGTCAATGATTCGCCGCAGGCAAGGGAAGCAGCGTGTAACCCCGATGGGATTCATTGCACTTTGATGTCACGTGGCATGTAGACAGGTGAGAGCCCTTCTCCACATATATACATATATATACATATGTTTATTTATTCATTTGTTTTCTATTTTGTGTATTTATTTTATTTATTTATTTATTTATTTTGTTTATTTGTTTAATTTATTTGTTTTATTTATCTATTTTCTTATTTAATTCATGTATTTATTTCTTTTATGTGCTTATTTATGTGTGTGCATATATATATATATATCTCTTACGGAGTGAGGTCCCCCCCAAAAACCATTATTAGAATGATCTTTTGGGGCCTAACTCCATAGTGCTTGTGTGTGTGGACTCTCTTGGGTTGCCCTCAATGCGTACTATAGAAGCCTAAATAATTATGGTAATTACTATACAAGAGCCCAAAACCCTATTAAACCCTAAACCCTAAACCCTAAACTTGAGGGCCCTACATTACTTCTTTCCCTGCATTGTCCTTAGCAGCATCTGTCTTCCATGCTCTGGAAGCTCAGTCCGAGCTTGTGTATGTTCCCTAAATGTTTAGGGTTTAGGGGTTTAGGGTTTAGGGTTTAGGGTTTAGGGCCCCTGACACTCTCCGAGCTGTTTTTTTGACTCGCAGTATCTTGAGTGCCTCATCCGAGAAGTTGTGGGAAGCTGAAAGGACACCGAGCATAGGCCACCATATCCGAGCTGTTGTCGTTCATCTCATTGATGGGTGCCAACTCCATTATGTATCCGAGGTGTGCGACCACGGTGTTTGGAGCTATGTACTTTGTGCAGCTTGGTCAGCATGGTGCAGTCTATGCCTCTGTGCACATCGCACCAGAGAAGATCCTTTTTGCAAATGTTGCTAATGCCGACACCAACCCAAAACCCCAAAGCTTACTCAACAGTATGTGCTTGCGATCCAAGTTTCTACCACCGCCATGTCCGTCACTGGTACACGATATTCTGTTTTGCTATGCCGCAATCTTTCACAGCCTTAGTTACTCCACCCTAAACCCTTTAACCCTATAACGATAACCCTAACCCCTGAACCCATAAACCCCTGGTTTAGTGCATATTGCATAGGGCTTATAGGACTTTTCTATAAAACCCTGACTGCATATGGCACTGGGTTCCTGCATTAGAGACTACTTGGAGGATCATGGGACTTGGTAAGTAAGGTTATAAGTCCCCTAATTGGGGGTGTAAGTATAGTTACCTTAGTTATAACCCTACTTACTAAGTCCCATGATCCTTTAAGCAATGGTTCTGCGAGTCCTGCCGCAGACCCCACATCCTGATACAACGAAGCTGCACGGCTTCAACGACACGGCTAAATCAACATCCACATTGCCCATGTGCATCTGTAACCTAAGACAGCTTGTATTTGTGTATGTACATATATATATATATATGTATGCATACAGAATACGGGAATAAAAAGGTATATCTGATATCTGTATATGCATATCTACACATGATATGGGTCGTAATTCGGAGGCCTCCTATAATGATGCGTTGAACTTAATCCACAACATTAGACCAAGAGCATATCAGTCGGTGAGCCGTCGCAAGGGCGCAAGCCTTTTGCGTAAGAACCGCCCCCCCAATCTCGCGGATTCATGTTGTTACTATCATCCTATGCCCAAGGCTTGTGGGAGATACACCCCTACACCAAAATAGCCAGTCCTAACAGTCCTAACATACAAACCCTACATTCTACTATATAATAGCTACTTAGGACCCTTTGGGCTTTCCTAAACCCAAGCCTTAAGCCCACTCGCAGAATCTCGAATCATGGTTGCAGTTTCTGAAGTGTAGCGCGCTTCTCTAACCCTGATCTTCGAACCCTAGTGGGTTTAGGGCTTAAAACCACCCTAAACCCTAAACCCTAAACCCTAAACCCTAAACCCCAACCCTTAGGGTTTGGGGTATCTGAGTCAACCTGTCGGTAAAGCTCCAAATCTCAAGCCTCCTTGACTAGAACCCTAAGTCTCACGGTTTCTTAGACATGCTCCACCAGAGCACCCCGAAGCCGAGGACAAGGGTTTTTGAAAGAAATAGTCTAAGTAAGTAAGAATGACCACGGAATTATGGTTTAGGGTTTAGGGTTTAGGGTTTAGGGTGTAGGGTTTAGGGTTTAGGGTTTAGGGTTTCACGGAAATATTTTCAAGAAAAGTAACAAGGAAGAACATACATACGACGCCATCACTGAGGGAAAGAAGCCTGTTTCGTTTGGGGCCAGTGGGTATTCTCATCTTGCCCAACATGATCGTAAGAATGACTATATAGCAAGGCACAAGCCCAATCAAAACTGGAAAGATCAGAACGCCGCAGGATTCCATGCAACACATAGTTTATGGAATAACCAACTATTGAAGCATCTGGAAGGGATACCATAACAAGTTCCCCAGTTTGAATATTCAGTTAGAAAGTAAGATAGAAAATAAAGATTTGCCGTTGAACACTCAAGCTCTACCAGCGCGAAGCACCTTGCCACAAGAGCCTTAAACAGCGGAAGCCTAATAACCTAATGGTGCTGGTACGCACATCGTATGTTTGACCTTACTGCATCCCTATGTGGATACTTTAGGGCCCAAGTAAGTCTGGTCACATGGATCCTCAAGAAAAGTGTGCGCCCCAACACCCAAAACACCAAAGCTTCGTATATTAGCCTGGTATAGACCCTAGAAAGCCTAGCCTTGAATCCCAACACCGCGAATCTTAGAGCTAGTCATGCCGGCAACCCTAGAGCCACACTCTCTCTCTCTCTCTCTCTCTCTCTCTCTAAGGTTTAGGGTGCTGCCGGAGGTTGCAGCCGCCATAATATAGACAAGGACCCTAGGGTTTAGGGATTTAGGGTTTAGGGTTTAGGGTTTAGGGATAAAACCTTTGTTTCTAAGGGTTCTCTATTATGATTTCCTTATTTAAGTCCTTAAGAGGTCGGTTATTCGGGGTCCAGGTATAGTATCCAAATTCTGCTGTCCTCTTACGTTGCTTAGTTACCCCCAAACCCTGAACCTCAAGCCAGTTATGTTAAGATCTTCAACAAGAAGACAGTCGAAAACCTCTCCTGAGGAGCCGCGTCGCTGTCGACACCCTCCAGGAGCCCCGCCCTTTGCTGCGACTGGGCTGAATCTACTTAAAGGATCATGGGAGTTAGTCAGTAGGGTTATAGTTAAGGTAACTGCAGTTGTATTTACTTATAGCCCCAACTAAGGGACTTATAACCTTACTTACTAAGTCCCATGATCCTCCAAGCATACCCATAAAGAATCCCTCAACGGGAAATCTGAAAGGAACCGCAACAGGAACCCGGAAGAGTCCTAAAGTGCTCCTTCTAACAGGGAGTTGGGTCCTTTCCGTCCCTAAACCCTAAACCCTAAACCCTAAACCCTAAACCCTAAACCCTAAACCCTAAACCCTAAACCCTAAACCCTTCCGTCCCAAAACCCCTAAATATGGACCTGGGGCATAGGGTTTCCGGTGCAGCTCAGTAGAGAGTCCCAAACTCATCGAGCAGTACACTCTCAATCAGAGAGTTTATGCCTAGTTGGATGTATCTTGGGGGTCCAGATGGGAGTTTCCAAAAATTAGGGTACCTTATTTTGGGGGTCCTTATAATAAGGATCCTATTATTTAGGGTACTATATTAGGGTCCCCTATTTTCGGAAACCCCAGATGGTGCTTGGAGTTGACAGAGTTAGGTCTGTCAGAGTTGGGATTTATGCTGGTCAAGCGGCTACTAGGATTCCAGACGGTTTAGGGTTTAGGGTTTAGGGTCCAGGCTTCGGGGTTTAGGGTTTAGGGTTCGGGGTTTAGGGTTTAGGGTCTAGGCTTCGGGGTTTAGGGGTTCAGGGTTTGGATAAAGCCCGGAACTTAAAGCCTCAAACTTAGACCGCTGAACCCTAAGACCTCGAGTTCGGAACTACCATAGGGGCCTTAATGATTCCAACTGGATGGGGTCCTTAAGGGGTTCTATAAGGGATCTACTATGGGGTTCTAATGTAGGGGCCTTATTATTTAGAATAGGGTTTTGGGGCCCATGATACTTTAGGGGCTTTCATAATTAGAATAGGGTTCCTTGGCGGTTCCTTTTAAGGGCTCCTTAAGGGGTTCTATAAGGGCTACTATCAGGGTTTAGGGTCTAGGGGCCTTAAGAATTAGAACAGGCTTGTTGGGGCCCATGATACTATAATTATCATAAGGAACCCCCAAAATTAAATAGGTACTTATTTAGGCCCCTACATTCCCGTAAATCCACCAAACCACGCAGTGTGCGTGGAAGTGGGGTTGTAGGCTTGGGCGTTAGTGATTGGGTCGATCCATCGCAGAGTCTACGCTTGCGTGTTCTTACATCTTTTTATTCAGTGTACTTACGGCGGCGCCCCAGCAGATAGA
>CAJNDV010035253.1:9883-26359 GCA_905221635.1 Symbiodinium sp. CCMP2456
GAGTGAGGGTTTAGGATTTGAGGGTTTAGGTTTTGGATTCGGGGTGTAGGATGTACGGATTAGGGTTCATGTTTAGGACTTTAGGCTAAACCCTAAACCCTAAACCCTAAACCCTAAACCCTAAACCCCAGGTTTAGGGTTTAGGGTCTCTGGCATGTACCCAAATAGTATATGAATTGGCCTTTAGGTACCCTAAACCCTAAACCCGAGGTTAAGGGTTTAGGGTTTATGTTCTCTTCCATGTACCCAAATAGTATCTACTTTGGCGCTTAAGTGCCGTATAGACGGTTGAAACAATTGCAATCGTACCCGAATATAGTTATACATCAAATCAGCCGCGAAACTTATTATTCTGAGCATCGTTATTACTCTGCTTCTTGAAACGATTATCATTGGTTGCATTTTTTGTTGCTAGTATTGTTCCGGGTATAAACCACAAACTAATAATCATAACAGTAACATTAACAGTAACAGCACTAGTACTAGTGGTAGTCATAGTACTGGAAGTATTTTTTCATGAGTAATAATGCTAATACCACGATTAATAGTGCATACATACCCCGAAACTCCAAAAAAGGCATCAAGGCCCGTGTATGCTTCTTGCTTCGGGGGCCTGCTGCCTTCTATAAGACCAGCCCCGATGGTCTGTCATGAAGGGAACCCTGCGTGTGATACGTAGAGACATATAGAGGGAAGCTGGGAGGTCTAGGTGAGGATCGTAGGCTCTCTGAACCCGCACCAGTGGTCCAGGTACTCAAACAAAAACGTGGTCGCAGCCGCAAGGTCCGAATCTGGATGTGTTTTGGAATCAATCTATCTGCAGCTGAGTTCTACACACCCGAACACCGACAAAAAGACGCCAATTCAAGACTTGCATTTTCAGGTATCGAAAAAATCCTCCCAGGATGTCCATTAGTTTTAAAAGTTGAACCGCACAAGACAAAACACAAGTCGCAGAAAAAAGGGTCGCGGACCTGTCGGAAATGTCAAGGCTTGCTGGTGGATGCCTGGGCACCAAAAGGCTTGGGCTGAAGGTTTAACTTAAGTGCGGTGCCACCATGCCACCTTTTATTATAACTAAGGTTTATAGGGCTTACAAGCTGTAGGGTTTAGGGTTTAGGCGTCTGTTTTTAACTTTTGTTTACGGTTCTTGATGGTTTAGGGTTTAAAATTTAGGACTTAGAGTGTGTGTATAGATATATATATATATATATATATCGAGAGAGAGAGAGAGAGCTTATGGGGCTTTGGGTTACCTCTAACATGTTCTCCAAAGGCTTCTTTTTTAATATTGAAACTGCTTGAAGAAGGAGACTTGTTGTGGTTGTCGTGCAGACCCCAAAAGCCCTGAACCCAACCTGCCCCTGCCCCTAACCCTAAACCCCTAAACTCCTAAACCCGAAAACCCGAAACTCCTAAACTCCTAAACCCTTAAACCCTAAATCCTAACCCTAAACCCCTAAACCCTAAATGCTAAACCCCTAAACCCTAAACCCTAGACCCAAAGCCCTAAACCCCAAATGCAAGACCCTCCAAAAGCCCCAAAGCCATGGTCCTAGGACAATCCTGGACGACAAGTGGGCATTTACTGTTCTGAGTTTTAGAGGTTTTAGGGTTGAGAGTTTAGGGCATTTACTGTTCTGAGTTTTAGAGGTTTTAGGGTTGAGAGTTTAGGGCATTTACTGAGCTGAGCTTTAGAGGTTTTAGGGTTTAGGGTTTAGGGCATTTACTGTTCTGAGTTTTAGAGGTTCTAGGGTTTAGGGTTTAGGGCATTTACTGTTCTAAGTTTTAGAGGTTTTAGCGTTTAGGGATTAGGATAGCGTTTGCAGGGCTTAACGGCTTCACTAAGCCTTTTGGGAGCTCAAGGGATGTAGGGTTGAGGTCAAAGGTTTTTACCCTATCCTCAAATGTGATCACAAAGCCCAAATTCCCAAGCCCTAATACACCTCACCGTTTAGGGTTTAGGGTTTGGGGATCCTCTAAGCTAAACATTTGTAAATCCTACACCCTGAAACTCGAAACCCTACATTCGCAATTCCAGAGAGGTAGTTTGAGCGCTTGAAAAAGGAAAGCCTTATGAGCCTTCTACCCTGAACCTGATGCTCGAACATGCATGCTTGCTTCTTCAACACAATAGGTGTTATTTCTTACTTCCCATATACCCATTTGGTAAAACGCTCTAACCTTTCACAAGACTGCTGCATAAGAGCCCAACATTTTGAAAAGTTTGCTGTTTGACCGCCATGTATTGTTGAAACGGCCCACCAACAGTAAAGCTTTTGCAAACGAGCCTTATCACCCTAAACCCTAAACCCTAAAGCCTAATACAGAAGATGCTACAGTTTCCTCGTTGGCTAAGCCAACCCTGCCCTAAACTCCCAACGCTCAAGTCAACGTAAATCGTGCACGCTTGCGCCTCAACCCTACACATCCTAAACTGGGATAAACCTGATACAAAGCTGAGATGTGAAGACTTATACTTAAGCCGTACAACATATAGACCATAAAACCTAAACCCTAGACCCCCAAACCCAAGGCCATAAACCCTAAACCCCAAACCCTACTACACCCTAAACCCTTAAATCCTAAACCTTTCGAGCGCCCAGGTGCACTGGCATGCACTCCCCTGGCTGCAATCGAATCTCCACCTTCCCCGCTGCCCCGGCTCCGAAAGCCTACTGTAGGTGGGTTTTATTTTAAAGTGCAGTGTAGGTGGGGTTAGGGTTTAGGGTTTTAGGGTCGAGGGTTTAGGGTTTAAGGAATTAGGATAGGGTTTTGGGTGTATACGATAATGAAAATAATAAGGAACCAACAAAATAGCCGAGGTAATTTATAAAGCCCCGCTACAAGATACTGGAGGCTCCTATAGGGTTCGAGGCTGTCCATCACAACCCATTCCCCTACACCCTAAATGCCTAGACCCGAAATTCCTAAACCACAAAGCCCCCAAAAAAACTGATACTTCCTGTGGCCAGCTATAGACTATATTTATACTGGAGACATGAAGGAAGAACACATATACCACAGAGCAACCCAGCAGCTTCAAGCAGGAAACAGGTTACGGGCTGGTCGTAACATGGTTCATGGGGGTTTGGGTTTAGGGTGTAGGGTTTAGGGTTTAGGGTTCATGGGGCTTTCTAGGGTTCATACGGTTAGAGTATGCAGCATTTGGGCTCTTGATGCTCATTAAAGGTGATGCACTGTCTCTGCTGTGTTTCTACACTATCCACTCTGAGGTACTTGGTACTGAACCCCCTAATTCAGGCGTCAGGGTTGGTTTCAGAGGCATGTGTATAGTTTAAGTTCTGACGGCTGAACCAGGACCTATGCATGGCCTATACAGTGAAACCATACACAAAGTCGGTTTAAGGCTTCGGGATTTGATAACTCTTCTAACCGGTTTTAACTACGTAACAGTGTCGATGCACGCCTTGCGACAACTTGCAACAACTAAACCCTGAAGGACGCTAGAAAGATTAATCTCCACAACCTAATATAGAAGCCAGACGAGTTTGCAAGTGGTACTCCTCCTTGGTTGTGTGGTAACCAGGTAGTCTTTAAATACTACCAGTATGGAAATGAATTCAAAAAGACCATCTTTACTAAGGTTTCGGGGGCCGAATTCCATAGAAAAGTGGTAGTATATATGGTATATAGACTAATACAGATCCGCTTGGACAGAACACGCCGCAGAACTCTTTGCTAAAGTCCCTAGGAAAAGAGCTCAACAGACCTTGCACCCGAATAGACCCCCATCCCAACCCCAGATCCATTCCAAACCCCGTCGAAGTCATAGAAACCCAGGTATAGGATTCAGGCTTTAGGTTTGATGACCTATCAAAGCGCACCCTAAATGAACAGTCAACACAACTACTTGACCTTAATAATGTTGCTGACCTTACTTCTACAGAAAGGAAGCTGAAAAGGGCACGTTGCAAGCAACAAACACGAACATAAAGTCTGAACCACTCTGAACCCTGAACCCGAAGCCCCGAAGCCCTGAAGCCCTAAACCCTTACCTGAACGCCTGCCGAACCGTAAATTCCTAAACCCTGAACTCAAAGCCCTAAACCATATATCACTATATCCCTAAACCCCAAATCCACTAAACTCCTAAATCCCTAGACCCCTCAACCCTAAACCCCTAAATCCCTAAACCCTAAACCCAAGCCCAAAGTCTCTAAACCCTGAACCCCAAAGCTCTAAATCTCTAGACCCTGAACTCTTGCCTCTGACGGGCTCCCTTCGAAACCCAGCTCAATGGCATGCTCCAGCTCGGACCTCAGGATTTGTAGTTATAGGGGCTTTAATACTTAAGGTTTGGGGTTCAGGGCTTAGGGTTTAAGGGGTTTGGGGTTTAGGGTTTAGGGCTTACCATAGGGTTTGGGGTACATTGTACCAGAAGTCTAATAAGGAACCCCCAGAGCCCTGTTCTAATTATTAAGGCCCCTACATTAGGGGCTAAGGGTTCAGAGGAATAGAAGTTCGGCATTTTTGTTTTAAATGCTTAGGGTTTCTAGGTTTGAGGATTCAGGGTTTAGGGCTCTCATTGAGTAGCGTAGGGGCCTTAAGATTAGAATGGGGTTTTGAGAGTTATGGTATAATGCGCCCCAAACCCTATTCTAATGATTAAGGCTCGTGCTCTCCGGCATGGTTCGGTGTTCGGGTTTAAGGCTTTTGGGGTCTGGGGTTTAGGGTTTTTGGTTGTTTACCTGTAGTCTCCATTGTAGCTCTTTTTTTGTGGTCGAACCTGCTTTATATGTCGGATCCAAACAGAAGTAACCCAACAGAAAGAACTGCAATGGATACTATAGGTAGGGTTTAGGGGCTTTGGTGGTTTGGGGTTTAGGTAAGCCCGGTAAGCCCGAAACCCTTAAACCCTTAAGCCCTAAACCCTAAATCCTAAACCCTATATTTAGGGGCTTAGTGCTTCGGGCGTCTTTCTGGAGTTCTACATGCGCTCGATCTCTGTAAAGCCCCATGCTCTGGCAAGAACGAAGACGTTTTGAAATCGTGTGGCTTAGAGCCTAGGGGTTTAGGGTTTACCTCAGCCTCTGCTTCGTGCATGATCTCCCGGCAGTCCGCAAGGACTCCCTCAAGGCGCTCTCGGTCACGCGGCGGGAACCATGCAGCTCCATCCTGCGTCAGCCACCAGGACTGCAGCTCTTCGAGCTGGCAGACCAGACTGCCGAAGGTCGGCCATCTGCGATGCCGCGGTTGTCGCCTCCTTCTGGAGTTCTGCCGTAGATTGGGCGTAAAACTTAGAACTACCCATATCTTGAATCATAAAGGGATCTTCAATATGATGTAAGGTATATGGTGTTTAAGTCAGGGGTTGTTGGGGCCTTTCAGTTCAAAATGTGGGGGATTGATAAGCCACCCGAATTTACTGACAGCTCATGAACCCACGACTCTACTACGTATCCTCAACCCAAGCACCATATGCCATAGTGGGCCCTTGCACCCCTATGGGGTTTAGGGTTTAGGGTCTAGGGTTCAGGGTTTAGGGTTTGGGGCCCTAAAGCCCTTGAGCAAACCCAGAGCCACTCGTCTAAACACGTTCTTAAAGCCCGAGGAACAGACACTCGTTTTTCCCAAACCCCTTAACCCTAAATCTTAAACCCTAAATCTTAAACCCTAAACCCTAAACCGTTATGTTTTGACACAGAAGCTCCCCTACGCAACCCAACCTCTTAAAAATAAGCCCGACATCATAAACCCCGAATTATTGGGGCCTGTAAAGGAACCCTAAACTAAAAACCCCTCTAGATCCTATATAGTACCCCTAGAGATCTCTTTTTTTACAGGAACCCTTATGGTGACCCTTACAGATCCCTCAACACATGCCGTTAAGATCCCCTTAAAGATCCCTTTTTCTTGTAAGGAACCCTGATGGCAGCCCGTAAAGATCCTGTAGATCCCTTAAAGGGACCCCTGCAGCAAGCTTTCAACAGCCCTGAACCCCTAAACCCGAAACTCCCTAAACTCTCTAAACCCTGAACCCTACACCCTAAACTCCCTGAACCCTAAACCCGAAACTCCCCAAACTCTCTAAACCCTAAACTCTCTGAGCCCTAAACCCTGAACGGCCCTGAACCCCTAAACCCCCAAACCCTGAACTCCCTGAACCCTAAACCCTAAACCCTGAACCCTAAACCCTAAACCCTGCCCTAAACCCTGAACCCCTAAAGTCTCAGCAGAGACGACCAAGTTGGGCACTTCACGAAGTAGCGCGGGAAGAGACTCAGCACCTGACTTTTGGTCTAAGGTTAGAAGTGTGGGCCCCTAATGTGGACCCTGAGGCCTTTCTAGGGACCCTGAAGGGTACAAAGAGGGTATATAGTAGGTGTATACGAATCCCAGGGTTAAGACCCTAAACCCTAAACCCTAAACCCTAAACGGATACTAGGGGCCCATGGCTTCAACCTTAGATTTGGGGCCTCTTGACTTCCGACTTCGGTTCTCTGTAGGCTTACTTTCCCCAAGGGTCCTATTTAAGTACCTGTTTGGTATAGGGTTTAGGGTTTAGGGTTTAGGGTTTAGGGTAGAATGTAGGGTTTCTATGATATGAAGTGCTATTATGGTTTGGGCAAGTATCCCCCATATAAGTACTTAAGACACTTTGGGTTTAAAGGGTCCTATGGGCTCCTACTGGGATCTATACTGGGGTCCCCCTTACGGGGTACGTACTCTAGGGTTGAAGGGTTCTATCATAGGGACCCTGTGAAGGAGGCTTAGGGTTTAGGTTCGGGATGGCATGAGACCATAACTGTGGGTTCCTTTTAGGGTTTAGGGTTGAGGGTTTAGGGTTTGTGGGTTCCTTTTAGGGTTCAGGGTTTAGGGTTTGCGGGTTCCTTGGGTCTAAAATAGGTTGTATGGTTTTTGGGCTTAGGGTTTCGGACTTGGTGTTTCGACTGTAATATGTTATAGACATCATGGCTAGAAGGAAAAAAGGAGAGCTACAAACGTTTGTAAAACCATTCATACAGATCCCCATTTTACGGCTTCTAGTGCGGTCTGTTGGGAGTTACTGGTCGCTGGGTCTAGGGCGTTAAGGGGCATGTGGGAGTTGGAGTTCAAAATCCGCCTTAGACTCTGGAAGTGTGGCATCTACGCGTTCGGGAAGGTTAGGGTTTAGCATGGCTTGGCTCGAAACGAAACCTTTTAACCCTAAACCCTAAACCTTGACTCTGCGGCAAGATCCTCCATGATCGGAAGTCTTTGTCGGAAAAGCGTATGGTATGGACCTTCAATCGCAGGGTCCTTCGCCAAAAGATTCCTTTTCTGCCTCATCTGGGGGTTTCCGAAAATTAGGGGTACCTTATTTTGGGGTCCTTATAGTAAGGATCCTATTATTTGGGGTACTATATTAGGGTCCCCCCTTTGCGGAAACCCCCATCTAGAGCCTTGTCTACCCTAAACCCGAACGGGTGAAGCCCTTGAAAGCAGTGGGTTGTTGCACGCACATGCGAATCAACAGCAACCAGAGCCCTAAACCCTAATCCACCCTAAACCCTAAACCCTAAACCCTTTTGACTCTGCGGCAAGATCCTCCATGACCGGAAGTCTTTGTCGGAAAAGCGGTATGGACCTTCAATCGCAGGGTCCTTCGCCAAAAGATTCCTTTTCTGCCACATGGGTAGTTCTCTAAACTAGGATCCCTTCTTAGGTCCCCAATATAGTACGGCACCCTTATAATAAAAATGACCCTAAAAGGGACCCTAATTTAGAGAACTACCCACATCTAGAGCCTTGTGTGCCCTAAACCCGAACGGGTGCAGTCCTTGAAAGCAGTGGGTTGTTGCATGCACATGCGAATCAACAGCAACCTGAGCTCTAAACCCTAATCCACCCTAAACCCTCATCCCTAAAATCCTAATCCCTAAACCCTAATCCCTAAACCCTAAGCCCTCATCCCTAAAATCCTAATCCACGAACCCTAAACCGGTAGAAGGCACCTTCGTCCTCCGCAAGGGCGCGGCTGCAGTCCTCTCTGCTTGGAACGTCACCCCCGAAGGCTCTCCCATAGCAGAAATCCAAGGGTCCTACCCTGAAGGTACCATAGGGTTTAAGGCCTATAGGGTTTAGGGTTTATAGGGCCTATAGGGTTTAGGGTTTAGGGGTTTAGGGGTTTAGGGTTTAGGGTCTAGGGGTTTAGGGTACAAGGCTCCGGGGTACGAAGATTGCATACAATTTTCGGCCTTCTCAAGCGGTTCCTGTATTTAGGTACTTTAAGGCCCAAGTATGTGCTATGTACGTAGATGGAGCGTGAGGGAGATTGGCCTATCTCTGAAGCACTGAAAAATCTGCAAAAAAAACATATTCGGGATCCTAGCATGATTGAAGGAATAACAGCCTTATAGTTAAGGTATGTTGAGCTATCGCACCGGAATCCCGAACCCTCCAAACCCTGAACCCCACGCACAAGTACAACTTCAAAACCTGCACTACAGGAGGCGCATTCCCAGATGCCCTGGAAGTATGTGAGGATACGTATTTATGACTGAAGGGAGGACTATACCGTAACTTATCGGCGGAAAGATCTAATATCATGGTTAAGGCTTATAAAACTTCATTAGGCTTCAGGCGTAGGGATTGGAGCATATAGGATTTCGGGTCAGGACTCTTTCGGTTGAGATGGCTTGTACTTATTATTTATGTTGTTTTAACGGTTTCGAGTTTTCGAAATTTCGATTAAGGATGCTGTGTGCCAGCTGCTCTGGGATCTTGGCGGCGCTTCAGTTGTCGATGATCCGTTTGCGCCCTGCTGCAGTTTAGGGTGTAGGGTTTAGGGCTTAGGGTTTAGGGTTTAGGGCTTAGGGTTTAGGGTCTACGGTTTAATTAGGGCGTATACGGTTTAGGGTTAGTGGTATTACCGTAGTAGTCGCCAGCGCCGTCATGGTGGTGCCTACCTCTGTGGAGGACCTACCTATCTGGGAGGGAAAAACCACTGACCCGACCTGATGCTGGGCTTTGAAGTAGCCTACCCTATAGCCATAGGCCCCATAGTAGTTCCTTTTTGGGCTTACCTTGTAGGATTCTAAATGTGAACCCCCAAAAGGGAACTACTATGGGGCCTATGGGTAAACCCTAAACCGTAGAACCTGTCATCTCATGATGGTTCTTTTAAGGAGCTCCCCAAGAAAAAGCAAGAAAGTATGGTACCAGAGCCTGGGATAGGGTTCAGGGTACGCAAAGCCCACTGAAAAGCAAAAGAAGTCTGAACCCGAGGCGCTGAAACCCTGAACCCTGAACCCCGAACCCCAAACCCTGAACTCTAAACCCGAACCCCTGAACCCCTCAAGCCCCGAAAACAACCCTGGAACAACCCGCGTCCTCACGCACGTGCCAAATGAGAGGCTGTCCACGAGCAGCCCTGGCATCGGAGGGTTGGGGTCGGGATGTCTGAAAGTAATGTAGGGCCTTTGTAACAGAATAGGGTTTGGGGCTCCTGTATTGTTCAACTATGACAAGGAACCTTGAGGTATAACATTGGTAATGATGAAGGCTTCTATATAGTGACTAGACTGTTAAACACGGGATATGGCCGT
The DNA here is from genome assembly GCA_905221635.1 of Symbiodinium sp. CCMP2456. NCBI lineage: Eukaryota > Dinophyceae > Suessiales > Symbiodiniaceae > Symbiodinium > Symbiodinium sp. CCMP2456. Next base: position 19,435 of record CAJNDV010035253.1, read on the forward strand.
GTTTAAAACTGGTGCATTTATAAGTTTAAGGTACCGTGGTTTAGCGTTTAGGGCTCACGGTTCAAGGTTTAGGGTTTAAGGTTAAGGTTTAGGGCTTAGGCTTCTCAAGTTGTAGGCTTTAAGGTTTAGGGTTTAGGGTTCAAGGTTGCGGCTTTGGGGTTTAGCTTAGGCTACGGTTTAATATGGATCCCATCACCCTCTTGATCCGAATGGCCAAACAAGCCTCGAGGCCCCAGAGACTACTATACGGGGGTTTCCGAAAATAGGGGACCCTAATATAGTACCCTAAATAATGGGATCCTTATTATAAGGAGCCCCAAATAAGGTATCCCTAATTTTCGGAAAGCCCCATACGGATACTAAAAACAACCCTAAACCCTAAACCCTAAACCGCTGCTATTTGATGAGTTCCCGGACGGCTGTCAAGAAATCACAGCACAAAGTTTGCAGTTGAGAAGCTCTGAAGATGGACGGTTGAGGGAATGGGCTTTTCCATAGGATCCTTCAAGGAGCCTTTAGGGGTGTTTAGGTAAAGGCTCTGAGCTGAGGGTTTAGGGTTTAGGGCTTTAGGGTTTTAGGGTTTAGGGTTTAGGGTTTAGGGTTTAGGGTTTAGGGTGGTGCGTTGTCCCTCAGAGGCCCCATCAGGAACCCGAACACCGCTTTTTCTCAGCCCAGCGAATAGCCCTCCACGACAATGCTCTCACGGATCATCTCATCCAGCTCGTCCGGGTCCTGTGAAAGGAGCACAGGGGGAGCACAATTTAGGGTTTAGGGTTTAGGGCTTTCCTCAAGCGCTGTGAAGCCCATGACATTTTGCACGAGAGTCCAAGTACCCTCAGGGACAGGGACTTATAGGTATAGGGTTTACATACATTACCCTCTGTACGGGGTCTTACAGGGCCCAAGCGTCCCCAAATGCTAGCCGTGCAGAGCCCTGAATTTAGGACCTAGCACTTTACCGTTCGGGCAGGTGCCTCCTCTGGACGAGGGTGTAGATTTACATGTCGAAAAGGCTCTAAAATCACATAATGTCCTGCTTCTGAAACTACAACTAATCAGTACTGCCCTGAACCCAAGTGCTGGAAGGTTGGGGAAGATTTGTGACACTCTGATACAACGATACAACCCATCTAGTGTTACATGTAATTAGTGCATTCCACAGCCCCTATGGAAATCCTGTACCCCAACCCGTAAAAGGTAGCCTGCGGCTCTGTCGGTCCTTCAAGCAGCCCTCAGGCACGTAGAGCTCGTTGAAGCACCTTGATCGCAAACTTTACGCCCTAAACCCCAAACCCCAAACCCTTAAGGCCTATGGCTTGGGCATTAGGCTCTCAAGCTTTCCGACAACCGAGAGAAGTCTTCCCAGACCTTCCAATATCCCTTGATTGAAGAATGCACGGTTTGGGCTTAGGGGTTTCGGGGTTCAGGGTTCTATCTCAGGGATCCTACAGGGAATTGAGGTACGGTATATTCCTTAATGAAAGGATCTTTGGAAGGTCAGGGAACACGAACAACTTACGGCCCCTAATTTGTTGAAGTTTGGGGTTTATGGATTTTGAGACGTAAACCCTAAACCCTCAACGGCTTATGCTGGGTCCCCTCTGACCTAGATGGTCCTCAGGGTGTAGGTTCCACGGTTTAAGGGTGTTAAGGTTTAAATTAGGTTGGTTGGTTGGTTTAGGGTTTAGGGTTTTGGGGTTTGGTTTGGGGTTTGGGGTCTAGGGTAAGACAAGCACATGAAAGTTCTTCATAAGCCGTGCAAATACTTTCCAGGACTGCTGTTCCTTACAAGCAGTTGCTTGCATTTTTCAAACTCTACTACAAGATACCCCGCAAACCCTCGTCTTGTTCCTATCGACAAGCCCTCAAAAGAGTCGACAGTAATTGGGACACTTGGCGGGTGTAGGGTTTACGCATAGGCCTCATGGTAGTTCCTTTTGGGGGTTCATATTTAAAATCCTCCAAGGTAATCCCAAAAAGGAACTACTATGGGGCCTATGGGTAGGGTTTAGGGGCTGAGAGCTTTTTTCTTGGGGTTCAGGGTTCAGGGCTGTGGGGCTTTAGGCAGGTTCAGGGTTCAGGGCTTCAGGGGTTTAGGGTTTAGGGATTTGCCTATAGGCCCCATAGTAGTTCCTTGTTGGGATTAGCCAAAAAGGATCCCAAATATAAGCCACAAAAAGAAACTACTATGGGGCCTATGGGTACTTATAAGGGTTTAGGGTTGACGGATTTAAGGGTTTTAGCCAGGAGTTTAGGGTTTAGGCTTGCAAAAAGAAAACATAAGAAACCACGAGGTCCTACAATGTATACTACGGCCGTCGCGCCCGAGCACCTGAAACTATGAGTGCTTAAACTTACACGCCTTAAGATAATAACTACAAACAATAATAATAAGAAGAATAATGATAACAAAATAGTAAAATAACAATCATGCAAGCGCTATATAAATATTCACCGGGAGTTTTGTTACAATAGGCTAGCAAACATACAATAGAAGTGGTAAGCGCACTACAGTAATGAGCATTAGTCAGGATATTCGATAATACAGCTCCAGCGTAAAACACTCGGGGGCTTTCATGTGGATGGACGTGCTGCTGTGACCCTCTCTTATTTAACATAAACTACCCAGATCTTCCAGATTCTCTCAACTAAGGAATCTACCGTAAATCATATTAGGTTCTTAGAGGGTTTAAGAAGCTTCGACAGGCCTGCTATTGGGTTTGCAGCTTTTGGTTTTGCGGATTTGCGCGTATCGTTCAGGCTTGAAAGTAAGTAAGACCTTTAGGCTGCAGGTCAGCGCTTAGGGAATTGGGGCGTTCGGCTTCCGGCAGCTTTAGGATGGAGGGTTAATCTATGGCTCAGAATTTAATGTCCCTAAACCCTAAACCCTAAACCCTAAGGGTTGACGAGCGTTACAGCTCCAACCCGAATTAGCCTTGTTCACTCCGAACATCCAAACATTTAACTCAAGCACGCAAAGACTCACCTTGATTCAGTCATATACTTAAATCATCAAGGGCCTAAGGGACCCTTGATATGCTATGATCTACGGTATAAAGCGTTGGCATTTCTGGGAACCTCGAAAACGATCCCTGACCACAAGCACCATAACCCTAAACCCTAAAGCCTAAACCCTAACCCCTAAACCCTGATCCCTAAACCCTAAACCCTTAATCCCTAAACCCTAAAGCCTAAACCCTATAACCCTCAACGCTAAACTCCGCGAAGACCAAGCGACGTGTGCCCGGTCAGTGGGGCGCATCGAGCGGTGGTGTTGCCTCATCCCGTATTTGGCCCTAAGGTTCCAGGATCTTAGGATTTAGGGGTTAGGGTTTAGGGTTTGGGGTGTAGGGTCTAAGGGTTTAGGGTTTAGGGTTTAGGGTTTAGGGTTGAGGGGTTTAGGGTTTAGGGGTTAGGGTTTAGGGGTTGGGGGCTAGGGCTTTAGGGTTTAGGGTTTAAGTTTTTGGGGTTTAGGGCTTGGGTTTATGGGATATCGTATATACTTAGGCCTCACCTTACTTATGCCCTAAATCATAAACCCTGAAGTACCCTAAACCCTAAACCCTAAACCCTAAACCCTAAACCCTAAACCCTTTATGGCCTCAGTATATAATACTACATGGGCACATGGAGCCTTAGGGTTGCCGAAGGGATAAGGCTCGGCTAGTGATAGTAGTTAGGGTTTAGGGTTTAGGGTTTAGGGTTTAGGGTTTAGGGTTTAGGGTTTAGGCTTTAGGGTTTGGGTTCAGGCGAATCCTAGGGGGGATACGTACCCAAACCTGAATGGTAATTGTTATAGAAGACTTACGATCCTTTCGGGTATTTGGGAGAGCATGTGACTCATTACTGGTATTGAGACCCTGAGGGAAGATGTTCTTTAAGCACATGACATGCAAAACCCTACACAATCCTGAGCAAACACAAAGCTTGGGTATTGCCCCCATCAGTATCAGTCTACAACTGCGGCTACTAGAAAAATTCCCTATACACCCGTATTGTATTCTAACAGACACCCCTAAACCCTAAACCCCTAAACCCTAAACCCTAAACCCCTAAACCCCAAACCCTAAACCCTAAACCCTAAACCCTGAACCCTAAACCCTAAACCCCAAACCCAAGACTGAGCTCCCCCTTGAATCCAAGCCGCCAGTCGGACTTTGAAGGACGAATCTTATAAAATCCGACTTTTTGAATCCACCCACCGGCTCCTGCCGGGGCCACACATTTTTCGTAGGCTCTTTGTTGGAGGTAGGGTTTTGGGTTTAGGGTTTAGGGGTTAAGGGTTTAAGGTTTAGGGCCTAGGGTTGAGGGTTTAGGGTTTCTCTAGGTAGAGCACGTAGAGCAGCATCTATCTCACCATGCCAGTATCTAAGTCTGCATTGCATCTGCATCTTGATCTAGGCTTCGATCTGGCGGTAAAAATCTCTCTATCTAGCGGGCTGACCAGCTGGCTACCTATCTATTTCCCTAGTAATTCAGCAAGTGACATACTTCTTTATTACCTTTAAGCCCAGTACCCTGGCCCAAGAAAGTTTAAACTTTTCTTTTAGTAAGGGGTTTAATATACCAAAAAAGTTTCAAGTTTACCTACTGGGCTCCTAAGATAAAGGGCTCTTTTAGGGCCTTGTGCAGGCTCTACGTCTGCTTTGGGGCTGAAGGTTAAACATTCGGCTGCGGCTTGCTCTTCCAGAGGAGGATTGGGGTTGGCCTACGCTCTGCTCGGTTTAGGGTTTAGGGTTTAGGGTTTAGGAACATATTGATCTAGTATTCAAGGCCCAAAAAACCAACGAAGGATCCAGAGCTTCCAAACTACCAAAATACTAGGAATAGATTGTAACCTTAAACAAACTTCGGGATCATGTCACAGGGATCTTGGAAGATCTGGGGATCTCTTAATCGAATGCTTTGAGGCTGATTAGGGTTTACTTGGAGGCCCAGGGGACTTAGTAAGTAGGTTTTATAAGTAGAGCTATAGGTTTTGGGTTCAAGGTTTAGGCGTTTAGGGGTTTAGGGTTTAGGGGCTTAGGGTCAGGGGACTTAGTAAGTAGGTTATAAGTACCCTAAATGGAGCTACCCCAATTATAACCCTGCTTTTAACCGACTTACTAAGTCGCTTGGGCCTCTAAGTAGGGTTTGCCTGGAGGCACTTCCTGTTGGAGATCGTGATAAGGATGAGGCCTGAGGGTTGAGGGCTGAGGGTTCAAAGCTCGGGTTCACGGTTTAGGGTTTGGGGTTTGGGGTTTGGGGTTTGGGGTCAAGGGTTTAGGATTTTGGGTTTTGGGTTTAGGGTGTTGGGTTTAGGGTTTTGGGTTTGTTGCGTTCGCGGCTGGGCACCGCGGTCGCTGGCTTACCTGCCAGGCGGCTCGCTGCGGGCATGCGCTGGGACCTTGCATTCGAGATGCGGCCGGCGTCCAAGGTGAAGCTCGAAGCCTCTACTTGGAGGCCCAGGGGACGTAGTAAGTAGGTTATAAGTAGAGTTACAAGTACCCTAAGTGGAGTTACCCCAATTATAACCTTACTTATAACCGACTTACTAAGTCCCCTGGGCCTCTAGGTGCCTCTTTGGTCGACTCCGCGACTGCCAGGGCTTCCGGATGCTCATGTGACCCTAAACCCTATAAACCCTAAACCCTGGCATACTCATCCAGACAGACAGGTTCTTCTTCGCCCTGGAACTCGTCGTCAAGTTCGAGCTTTCGGTCAAGAGCTCCAGGTGCTCCAAAACCAAAAACCCTAGACACTGAAGCTAACAGAATCCCACAGTCCTAACCCCTAAACCCTATCATCCCCAAGCCCTGAACCGGAACCTCCAGAAAAAAAAACAACGTCTTTGAACAAAATCCTTTTTAATAATAACCCTTCTACTGATAATCACTCCAATCGCCCTTAAAGATGCCCCAAACATGATCCCTAAACCATACATCCTAATTCCCAACTTTCGAGAGTAGTTGATGTCGAGGAGCAGAGACAGACAGAGTAGCGATGTCACGAGGACATACTCTGGTTCTGATACAGATTAGAGTCTAACCCCCTAGGTACCTACTATATAGGGTACTAGAGCCCCTAGGGCCCTATATAGTAGATACTTGCAGGGTTAGGGAGAGTCATGCCTTCAAGTTTCACCATGTCTCGCTGAATGCAACTACTTTCCAGCGACAGACCAACTGCCAACTCAAGTTGGTCTCCAAACTCGGTTGGGTTTAGGGTTTAGGGTTTAGGGTTCAGGGTTTGCGGTTTAGGGTTTAGGGTGCGGGGAGTTGCTGCTTTGGGTTCAAAAGTGACGACATCCAAGGCCACAGCTGCCCGGATGAAAGCTACAGTGAGAAGGTAAGAGCTACTACACGCAAACTCAAGCGAGCAGACAAGCATGAGAAGTCCGATGCTGAACAAACCCAAGGCTCCAGGCACCTATGCAGTATCTTTTGGCCTCAGTCAAGAAGAAGAGGAAGCCAGATTCTGACTTTTGGCCTAAACCCTAAATCCTAAGCCCTAAACCCTATAAACCCTATAAGCCCTAAGCTTCAAAAAGCAAAGCCCAGGGCGGGCTGGCCTCTGTAGGTTCCAATGCCGGAGGATCGACTCAAAAAGCTCCCCGGACTTGGCGCTGATCTCCTGGGAAGTCTACTTGGGGCTCCTCCCCAGACCCCCAAAAGGATCTAAAACATAGAGGATTTCACGGCTTATCTGGGGAGCCCCAACGATGTTTGTTGAAGGGCTCTATTTCGGGGGGTGCGATTTCGTAGGATAACCGTGTCTTGGGGTTGAGGCTTTGAGCTCGAACTGCACCACGTCTGAAAGGGTTTAGGGTTTAGGGCTTAGGGAGCCAAGGTTCAGAGGCGTCGGTCGCGGGGATGTACACAAACTCCTGCACACCTGGATCAAGCCCCAAAGGTGGAAGCCAGGCATTTGGAACATTCTTGCTCAT
>CAJNDV010035254.1:0-17357 GCA_905221635.1 Symbiodinium sp. CCMP2456
TCGAACGGGCGCAAAGCAAAGCAAAAGCAAAGCACGTGTCGCCACAGCAATGGCCGGCACAGCGTGCCTTTTGGGTCTTATCGCTGCAGTGCCGAAGGGGTCGGCGCGACCCTCTTCACTTGAAAAGCATACTTGCCACAGACCCTTTGTAGAAGCTAAGAGGGGGCGTGCCGGCCCCCCACATGTCGAGGGAACAGCTATCTGCAAGGCGGTCACACACAAGCATTCACAAACTGATGAGATGTTGTTTCGATGCACCTTGGATGCATGCCCAAGCATTGCACTGTAGCCTTTCCTCAAAACAGCAAGGAGGGTGCTGTATTCTTGCTGGTACAGCACGGGCACATCTATCCTTCTATCCCTAGAATGCTTTCGAGAATCGCGTGGAGACCTCTCGATGTCAGCAAACATCGCCGTAGCAAGGGCAATGAGGTCGAGCGTGCTGTGGCTGTCTGTTTCATTGACAACCAATATGCTGGGTACAGGCACGTCCCAGTGCGAATCATGACGATGATTCCAGAGGTAGACGCAGTTGTTTGCGGGCATGCTGCGACGTCCGCATTTGTGAAGACGTCTGAGAAATTTGAAGTGTTAACTGGTTGTTCTGATGGAAGTGGGACATGAGCCTGAATAGCTGATGGCATCTAATGCGAGCTGGAGATCACAAGGGCAGCAGCGGACACCAGCACAGGCTCGCTTGATCGTGGCAGCCAACCCACTGATGAGAACATTGAAAAGGCCCAGGCCGTTTTCAACACCCCACTGTTCGGAGACAGAAGCTGCTATGCGCACTGCAGCAGTGCGATCTGAGACAAAATCATCAATCAAGTGCCATAATCGACCTGACACTCCGGCACGGGGCAGACGGAGGAGTGCCCCGTCACGCCGAGCGACATCAAAGGCTTTGCGGATGTCCAAGACTGCGCAATGTTTCGAAGAGGTCCTCAAGCGAAAGCCAGCCTGAGAGTCGTCAAGGATCGGATCAACATGGGGTTGTATCCAATTCAAGATCATGCGCTCCAATGTTCTTGCGAAACATGAGATGAGTGTGATTGGGCGATAATTATCACGATCAGCACTGCATGCGCCCTTCGGGACGGGAACAACAACGCCATGCTTCCAACACGACGGCACGCAGGCCTGAGCTTTCAAATGAATCTCACAGGTTGCAGTGAATTGGCCTTTCGGGTGCCTACCAAGAGCCCTGCTATGCTGCATGAATTGTTGGGGATTCTTGCGGGACACGATATTTAGTTATGTTCGGAGAACATCGTGAACAGCTCCGGGTTCAACTTCTTTGAAAAGGTACGTAGAAGCTATCATCCCCGTTATTACGGCGCTCGGCATCTCGGTGCTGCAAAGAAAGGGCGTGCTCAGAAACAGCGCCATCAGAGCCTGCAGCATCACTGGGTTCGTCAGGGCTCAACCCCTGCGGCAGCTCGCGATGGATTCGGTCAATGAAGCTGCGAGAGTCTTCGAAGTTCAAATCCAGGACGTTGTGGTAATCCAGCGAAACCAAAATATCCAAAATGAGCTGCGATGCCGAGCCACTAAAATCGCACACGGATCCAACCGAAGCACCAGCAGGCTCGTCGCGTCCGCATCCATAAGCCGCTGCAGCGGGATCGTCGCATTGTGATCCATACGACGCCTCGGCGGGCTCGTCTTCGATGGCAATGACCGCGCGACCCAATTCTTTAGATGGCTCTGCAATACCGGTCCCAACCCCAGCCGCTTCACACTCCTCAATCTGTTTATTCCAATTCCTCCACTTCTTGTTTGCCAACTAGTCTACCGATCCCTCTGTAAGTCGCTCCCGACTCCGGTTTTCGCTCAACAACAAGCTCTCTGAGGTGCGCACAGCAGGATACCTGGCTGAGGATAGCATCGTGGGACCAGTGGGACAATGCGGTCCTCAACGAACCAAGAGCGAGTGTATCGATACAGTAATTTGTGAAGTTGAAGAAGGTCAGCCCCGAAGCGGAACCCGTACCAGAATCCTACGCAACAATCTTTCCCACCTAATTGTGCAAGTTTGATGAGCCTGGCTCGGGCTGGTACAGTGCAAGTTATGTATGGCAGGGCCCAGGGCACCTAAGGGCAGGCGTGCACACACACGGAAATGTGGAAGGTACTATGGCGGCGTGAGACCTTGCCTAACTGCCCTACCAAAGTGACAACGTGGCTGAGGCGGTCAACCAGTTAGTTACGTGCAACAAGTGGGCGTACTGCCAAACGGTTGTGTTTGCCCAATACATCCCAATACAATACATGCGTTCATCACATTTTCTTGTCTGTTGTCCGAGCATCAAGAAAGGAACTTGTTTACGCCCAAATAAACAATATTTGGTGATTGTGCCCTGATGGCCAACCTTGTGGGGGTATGAATCTGTGATACATGAACAAGGTTTTCGTCTGTCCATCACTTCTTGACATGAATATAAGCCACTATACCTACGCACATACATACATACATACATAATACATACATACATACAAACATACAAACACACCGTGATGAGCGTGGAGGAACCTCTCCGGGGAGTTGGCGGGGGATCGGGTGGTCGGGTCGCGGAAACATTCTTCCTGGACCGGTGAGAGAGGTGCTTGGGGCCGGTTTCAGCCGCGCGGGCGAGTGCGACAACTAGGGTCTCCGGGGCATCTGGCGCGGGAGCTGGCGAGCGAGCTCCCACAAGTCGGCTGCTCGAGGGTCCGCCCGCAGGACCGACGTGGTGCATTCGGGTGGAGCGCGATGAATCCCGCGAACATGATCCCGGGGTTGCCTCGTGTCTGTGCAGCCTGCTCTACCAAACGCCCGAGCTGTTGGTTGATGTTTTTTGCCACGGCACGGCTACCATGGGGTGGGTCTGCGATGTCCCAAGTCCGGCGCAGGATGCCTTCCCTGCGCTGCTCCATCCAACGTTTTCCAGCTGAAGCGGCAAACTAGCCTCAGTGCGCTGCACGCGTGCATGCCAGTGCGAGTGCGCCGCACTCTCCGCATGGAGTCATGGAGACGGCCACCTGCATGGTTGGCAGCTTGTGACGAGCACACGCCCTTTCTCGCCTCAACTCCGAGCTCCGATGTCTCACCCCATTCAGGCCGTGCCTTCACGGTCCCCCGTCCCCCTCACGTCTGCGGCGGCTGCGACCCCGCGGACGCCACGCATTTGTCGTTGCCGAGGCCGCCTCGATCCGCTGGGCCGCTGCACGCTCGAGCAGACTCCGGGACCAACAACGCAGCCATGCTCCGCAGCCGCGCAGCCCTCTCGGCTGCCAGCCCCGGTACGACGCATCGGGGTCAGTCTCGTCAGCGGCGGTTCCGGGCCGTGTTGTGGCATCAGCCCAACGCGGGACCTCCAAACCAGCCTCGGCAAGCGCGTTGAAAGCTTGCAAAGGGTCCTGCACGGGTGGCCACTCAGCACCCCCGCGTGCGTCAGGAGCTGGCACCAATGAGTTGACTGACGGGGACGGGCACCGCATCATCCCAGGACGCCCAGAACGCCGCTGTCGCGTGCAGGGCAGCACTCCGAAGGCCGAGACGCCATCACGCAGAGCAAGTTTTGCAACACGCGCGCGCGGCTGGCGGCAGCCTTCAGCAAGCAACATCGTCCTCAAGGCAGTGAGCACACGGGCATCGTGCGCAAGCGCGAAATCCCGCGTTAAGCGAGGTGCGGGGGTGCACAATGCAAACTGGGCACGGGGGATCACGGGGGCGGCCGTGCATGATTATACATATAGAGCAGATGCCACGAAACCTGACTGTCTCGAGCCCGCAAGTGCCTAGCAATGAGACCTGGCACACCGAAAAGGATCAAGTGCGGCGCCGCCAAACCAAACACAGGGCATCTGGCGTGAACTCAGAACGAGGTCATCCGGGCCCTGGCCAGCTCCGTTCCAAATGGCGGTTTGTTGCCGGAAAACCGTCTCAGCCTGGGCAAGACGCATTACAACCACGCTGGCGGTCCTCCAGGCAAAAGTCTGGACCAGAGCGGGGATTCTTCGCCTTGGGCACGAGGCAGGTTCGGCCCTCCGACGGTCACACAGGTTCGAAGTCACGGCTCGGCAGTGCTCGGCACATTCTCACTGATCAGTCGGATTCACAACATCAGAGGGAACTGTACTGTCGGGCAGATAAGTTAGGGGTTTCGCAACATTTCACTCCCTCTTTTTAGCGCCAAGAAGTCTCAGACAAGGCCGCCCCAGAAGCCAAAGAGGCCAAGAAAGAGACAGCCAGCTGACCGGAGGAGACAGCTGGAAAGCTCTGCAAGCAGTCCAAACCGCAGCCAGGGGCAACAGAAGGACGCGAAAAAGCAGGGAAGACGTCAGCGGAGGTTGGGAAGTGCCTACGTCTACGAGTCTACGGTGGGCGTGTACGGTGCTCCGTGCCTGCTTTAAAGGCCCACATGCCCCGATTGGGGACTGTCTCTTTCTGGCACAGGTGGGTTAAGTAGGCTCGCTCTCACCATGTCTCGCCTGCATCCATGCCAATTTTGGGACGCATTCGCAGACCCCTGGATCCCGTGCAAAGCAAAACACGCTTTGGGCCTGCGAACAAATAGTTCAACAACTGATGCCATGCTGCAGGGAAGACTCAAAGCGCCTTGCGGCAAGGGCTGGATGTTGACGGGTGTGCAGCAGTGTTTCGCCACGCATTATCGATATGGGCCCTCGGGCCCAGCAGAATCCATCGCTGCGCCGTCCTATGTTGAATGAAGGCACGCAGGCGGCCAGCATGGCATTTAAAATGAATGCTTCTGCAGGTTTTGCTAATTGGGCCGGCGTTCCGGCATAATATCTCAGAATTCATCACCCGAAGCTGGATGTCGCAAGGCCGAAAAACACTCCCGTGACTTTGCTTTTCCCCTTCTGTGCGCGCACTGACATGAATGAGCTAAAAGAGCAGATGCCCAAGTGGCAGATTGCTTCAAGCGCGTGACGAAGATACCACGCAAACGCATTTGCTGTGTTCAGTAGGCAGCTCTGAGACTGTCCTAACCTTTGCACACGCTGGGCATAACCTGTACTGACTTCAGCAACGCTTTGCGTTCTGCTTCTTGACCCGTCAGATGTAGCAAAGGCATGGAAACTGGAAACTGCTCGAAATCACCTGAGCGACATGCTACTGCAGTGCCCGCAATCCCATGCTTGCAAGAGAGCTCGTGCCTTTGCAGTGCTTGCAGCCGCTGCATCAGTGGGTCCTTAGGCCAAAACGTGATCATGATTGTACATGAGATCCAGTCAGCACGGAGAGCCTCTGTCGCTTCCGGGGCAGGCGTTGCCACAGGGGCTGGAGCTGCCGCAGCTGCACCTCCAAATTGAAAGGAGTCTGTAAATGATCTTGCTCTGTGCTGAACTTTGCAGTGACCTCACCCAGCCTGTGTCCAAGAGCTGGGACTTGTCCAGAGCGAGTTCCTCTGCAAGCAGAATCTACACACCCAGCAAAATTGCAGACGCCTCCCAGCCCCAACCTCATAAACTCTGGCGACAGCAGAGTCTATCTCGGTCTCATCGTCCGACTCTTGGAAACCTGCTGACATGCTTGGTCTGGGGGGGAAGGCCGCTTGGAAATGAACATGTGTCATCGCATTGCAAGAGACTGTAAGAGTACAGTACACCCGCCTTCCTCCATCATCTCATCGGCGATCTCTGCTCGCATCATCTCCTGCCGCATGTCCTGCGCGGCACAAGACTTTCAGGCAGCCAATGCAGGCCAGATGTGCACCCGATTGCCTCCATGGTTCGCTGCAGTTCTGGAACATTCATCAGCCTTCACCAGCCACGGTTCTCTGATGTGATAATGACTGTGAATATGAGTAGATACAGGACTTGAAGATGGGCCTGTTCATCTCCTTCATTACGCCGGAGGACATTTTGAGCGCACTCGCCGTGGACATTGATGCGACTGCCTAGTCCGAGAAACTGCGAGTTGCTCTGGCGTGATTCAGCTTTGTCAGGCTTCGACGGTAGTGAGGTGAAGGTTTACCGCGGACATCGAGCACTTCGTCCTTGCCAAAAGTGCAACTGCAAGGCACGCATCTCCTTTCACTTCGGCCCCAGGCCTCTCGAGTCGGGCAACCGCCTTCCGCGATCGCACCACCTGCCTCGCCAGGGTCTTGACCTGCATAAGCGCCTTCTCCCTCTTTCAGTGATCTCACGCCACACTGATCAGAAGAGACAACATGAGTTCTTGAGCAACAGTTAAGTTGCGGGCGCTCGCTGCTTGACCCTTCTCCGCCATGGTCTTGATCTCCTTTTTCAGTTTTTCTTCCTCCTGACCTGAGAGGTGCAGCTGGGCCTACGCCTGCGTCAGCCTGTGGCTTGGCCGTGGCCAAGACGCATCCTGGAGATGTCACGGTCTATGCGCCGTGACTCGCCACGGATTTGTCGCTGCCATTCCCTGGCCTCGAACTCCGTTCCCGAAACTACGACCCTTCGACGGCCAGCCACGCGATGCCTTCTCCTTGACTGTTTCCTCCTTTGATTTTCCATTTCCCATTACCACCTTATCCACAATCTTCGGTTCACAGCTCTCTTTTGCTTGCCCTGGGCTGCTGGCTGACTGCCGGCGATGGCTGCAAAAGTCGAGCTTTGCTGGGTTTGCTGAAGACTGGTAATTTAGAAGGTGCCACGAGCTGAGTTAAATACATGTAAAGCTGCATCACGCTGCTGTGGGACCATGGAGAGCGGGAAGCACAGCAATTGTGACAGCGTGCAGTTCTCCCTGACATGATCTGACCGGATTGCTCTGAGAACCATATTCTTTTTGTCCACGCACACGGCGCTTCCTAATGACCCCCTCTCTGCCACACCGATTCGTCCTCACTCCGTCTGTGAAACAAACAGGAAAGCCGAGCGGGTCGGAACATTCCACTGAAGCAACACGCATGTGCCCTCGTTCGCCGCTTGTAATTTCTCACGCGTCTCACCCAGCCTCCAGCTGCCCCTGGCAGGACGAGGGTTGGCTCTCATGCATGCATTGCCACCGCAGCACCCGTTTTACTGTACTACCTGGTAGATTAGATTGAACTATGCAATGTGCTGTATACTGTGGTGGTACTGTAAGAAGCCAATCAAAGGACTCTAGTCCGAAACGATGGGTGCCTTGCATCTCTAGCCCATCCTGTTTTGCAACGCCTGGCACGGAGTCATGTGCAGGGACTGAGGTCTATCACTCCACGTTGAGAGTTGACTACACGAAAATGGCAGGCTAAGCTGTTCGAATTAGTCTGTGATACAGTGCCGATTGAGCACCGGTTGAAAATCGCAGCAAAAGTGCCCATCGTCGCAAGGCCAAGTCGGCCATGTCCACTGTCCGGTCTTTCAGCAAACATCGCTGCCGAATCAGGAAACTGCATTATATGGCCATGCAAAGACGCCTCATCAAAGGGCAACTGTCAATCGGAGGAGAACCGGCAGGGAGTAGATACTTGAACTCAAGGCAATATCAGAACTCAGCGCTTGAAGCTCTTATCAGAGCACCGCCGACTTGGTTATAGGCTGCAACCCATCCCTGGCGTGAGCCAGACTCAGTCCACTCAGAATCCAACATGTCAATGAAAGTTCGTCGCACAACGACATCGGCGCTGGTTGATGCGAAGCACAACTTTTTGGGCTTGGGTTCCAGGTGCTGGAAGCGAGCTTCCGTGGCCTCCCCTACTCTGGGGGCACTTACACCGCCGTTCATGCGTCTGTATGCCCGCTGTTGCTTGTGGAAAGCTGCAAGGACATCATGTTTGCAGGCATCCCATTCCTGAGTAGATACCGCAACCTGATATGGTACCAACTTCCTGCCACTCAACTCGGTGTACACATTTAGCCTGATGTTACTTCGGCTCAGAAACTCTTGCAGGTATGTGCGAAACGTAAAATTCTGCTCCGTCCATCTCATCCAATATGAGTCCAAACCATCCTCTCCCGTTATGAGTACACATGCATTGCTGTCGAGTTGGCAGATCGCTTGTGCCTGCTCATCATGAATGGGCAGTAAGGGTACGCCCCTGTTGCAGCCTCGTAAGTGTAAGATGGTGTAGAACGACCTGTCCACTTCACAAAGCTTCGGCAAATCTTCCAACTGTACATACCTCTCGAAACGGCTTTTTTCAAGCTTGCTGAGGCTGGAGAAATGTTCCGTAGCCCAAACCGGATATGCAGAAAAAGGTAGAAACATGACGTGGGAGACAATCACTTTGCCAGGCTCTGAATGCGGCTGTACTGTCAGAGTATATGCCTTGACCGGGCCTACCTGAAACACCACCGTGTGGCGTCGCCCAAGCGGCATCACCAACATGGCTGCCATTCCAATCTCTGGAACGTCTCGTCGAACTATCATTCTCGCAAAATATTCATCCCATTCAGCCGCCTCTTGTTGAGGATGAGGGGATTCTTGATCTTCCTCGTAAAGCTGCGATGGGCTTTCAAGGATCTGCCGCATCGAATTTAGGCGCAGAGAACCCGCTTCGTGCTCCCTTCGGTTAACCCGTACGATGGCGTCACCGGGGCTTAATTGCTCTTGCCACTCTGCGGCCAGCAAACCCGTGACATCGGTGATGGATTGCATGGAGACTTCCGGACGGATCAACAATGAGGATGCCGGCAGCGTTGTGTCCACCACAAACTGCAGCCGAGTCATGCAAGATCCACAGCCGGAAAATCTGTAGCAAATCCGGCCATCGTGTTCCAGAGAGCCGTCCTGAAACCGATCTTGCACGTTTATCCAGCCTTCATCTTCAGTCGCCTCTGTAATATGAATAAAGAAATCCTCGATGTCAATGCTTGGGGTCAGCTCATCTAGTGCGGTCATGTTAGCCGACGATTTCCCAACTTGAGAAAACAAGCAACGCACTGAGACACATCAACTGCACCCTCCCGGACTGGTAATGTTCCCCGGGCAGTGGAATTGCCATTATGCATGCCCCAGAAAAAGATCCGAAAAGGATGCAGCTCTTCAACACCGGAAAGGAGACAGGCATGTTGCACAGAGCGTGCTGGCTTAATTTTGAAACTTTCCTATTGCAATCCTATTTCTTTGCAGGCTGGTATTGCAAGCTAACCGGCACTTGCCAAGCAGTATTCCGTGACTTGCTCACAACAGCTGCGCCTGGGCGAAGAGGTTCTCCTCAAAGAAGCGAGCCTTCACGACACGCCCTCCGAAGTATCGCCCATTCATGTCGGTAAAAGCCTGTCAGGCGTTGGCCGTGAAGACGAGGCACAAAACCACTAAACGGAAGCAGTCAAGCCTTCGTGGCGGCCGCCACATCCTCGTATTCAAGGAAGATGCGAACTGCCTGATATGTCAGAAACAGCGATCACGTCTTCCGAACAGCAAACCCGGATGCCTGATCATCCGGTTTTCCTTTGAGCTCCTTTATCACACACCTGGGCTACATTGATTTTTGCGAATAACAGCCAAGCGTGCACAGGCAGGCTGATGTGCGCCTGAACCGCAAAGGAATCATACCTGCTGCCTCTATCGGAAGCTTGGCCTACGACAAATACTAGTACTTCAATGCATCCCGAAGTGGAAAGCGAACAACTGTGGGGAATCCGGGCACGACAGCACCCTGGGCGGAAGACTCGGGTGTGGCATGAGCAGGGATTGAACCCGCGGGATCCTACACCTCCAAACCAAATCGTTTTTTGGGAGTTGGGCCGGGCAGAGATAAGCGCCTGAAGGTAGGACCACGCAGCGGCTTGCATGGTTCTGTGCAGGGTGCGAAGAGGATCCACCACCACCACCAAGCAGAACCGTCGAGCTACGAATCAGATCGGCTGAGGGCCGAGAGCGATCGATTAAGCCACTGCCGGATCGGCTATGTAGGATCGGTGGTTCTAAAAAATGTTGGTTGGCGGGACAAACCCTAAACCGCAACCGAAGAGCATGGTTGGCAAACCCCAAAACGCGCTGCCAGCGCGGGCTGTGAGCCGCTTCGCGTCGTGGTCTGATCCCTGAAGGCCCTACATTGCGTGGTGCTTCAGATATCTTCAGACAAAGATCGCCATCCGGGCGAGGCTTGATCACGTAGGTGAGAGCGTGGTCCCCGAAAGTCGACGAGGTTCGTGTCTTCTGCCTCGTACTCCGGAGGCGAACGGCAGCCCGATTCGCTGGGAGGTCAGTCTCTTCACCATCTCGAGTGAGATTTAGTTGCGGTTCCGAAATGTTCCGAACATACTTCAAAACCAGCTGTTTGGGATCCTTCCAGTTCGCTTGTAACCCGCTCTCCTTGTCAGGCGAACCGCCGCCGCGAGCAGGGTCACACGGCAAGAGTGCCGTGTGAGCTCTTTGATCAACTCGAGCAACTTCGGGAGCTCGACTGGCTTAACGTTGCCTCGCTTGAGATCTTCTGAAGCAGCCGTCGTGAGCACGAACCGCCGCCTGAGTACATTCCTCTGATACGATGCCGGTCTGAGAACTTATCGACTCACTCGAGCTCCGTCATGAAGAAATCACGATCGTCCATCATGAATGTCGCCGCCGCCCAACCTTGGCTGCCGCGAACCGGTCGCCCTCTTTTGCCGTTCCACACTCGTCTGCCACACGATCCCATAGAGAGCCTCGTTCATGCGAGCGTCTCCGGGACCACGTGCAGAGTGGCATAAAGTCATCGAACCAGAAGGACGAGTAGATCATGATTCAGATCCACCAAGCGAAGATGGCCCCACTCTTCCAATGAGCAACCACCTCGAGCACGGCCACGAGCTCCAAGAGCATGGGCACGGCTTCGTGCGTCTCCCTCCCTCAATATCTCAATCGCCATAGACCATCTGCAGCGCCATGCTACGAGCATTCAGAGGAGCAGGCCCTGCCGTCCCTATCCGTTGTTGCAGATCCATTTCACTGCTCCGCGAACGGAAGGGATGACAGTTGGGCCACATCCCCCATGGCCGCCGAAGTGCTCAATGAACTCGCCCTCCGGGATCACCTGAACAGCTGAGACCCTGAAGCGGATGCCCCAGCGGGATGTCGTGCCGCCTCCTCCACGATCGCGGGAGGTCCACGGTGAGCTTCCACGGCCAGTCCAGTGTCGTGCGAGTGGTGCGCCAGTGCCTAACCAACTAAAGACTAAAGAGAAGTGACACGCAGCTTCCAGCAAGCCCTGACATGGAAATCTCCTTCTGCATCGAGTGAATGGGAAGGCGTCCGTGAAGGTGCCCACATCATCGGCGTTCGCCGCCCTGGAGCTGTTGTACCAGGAGCGATCACCGCCGAGAGCTGAGCGAACTGCTGCACGTGGTCGGGCCCCTCCGTTGACGGCAGGCCTGGGCGGCGTTGATCAACGCCGGCCCAGGGATATGGGCTGACCGAAAGCCACATCCTTATCCTTGGCACGGACGTTCGCCCGCATGTCGCATCCTGAGCCGGAACTCGACCCTGTCCGCGTCGTTGCCGTAGCCTCCGACGAACGGAGGTGACCCAGAGCTCGCAAGTGCCACTGGCATGATCACTTGCCACCACGGACCCCGCGGAGTCCGATCGAATAGCCCCAGCCGCCGACCTGGAAGGACATCACGGAGACCTTCCAGCCGACGAAGACCGAGATGACGATCGAGGGCCTGAACCATCCTGCATTCGCCGACCTGATCAGGACCACATCGCAGAACTGCTGCTGGACTGAGAGGTCAGAGTCCGAACGGTATCCTCGGAACACCCAATAATGGAACAGGACCTCGTTCCCACTCAAGACCTTCACGTCCACCTGCATGGCAGAAGTGTCGAACATGACGGGCCAGGTGAACGGCTGAAAAGCCGAATGAGACAAGGCCGAACTGGCATGGGAATCCCACTGGACGCAAGGCCCTCCGGTCCTGGACGACATGGTGCACACCATGCCGTCGAGCGTGTAGTTCGCGAACAACGAACGGGGATAGCCAGAGTTCGGTGGCATCGCTTGATCTCGCTCCGTGGGCACATGATGGAGCTCGCGGCATTGGGCATGATCTCGTCCACGAGCCAGTTTTGGAACGGCTGATCAGCCGCTCGTCCCCGTTATGGTCCTTGTTGCCGGCAGGATCCTCCGCTTCCACCACCCCCTGCTCCACGAACTCGGGCTTCTGCACCGCGAACGGTTTGTGAGCGCCAGGTGCGGCCCAATCTCCTGTGTGGCGGCGACGATCGTCGCGGCCCCAGTCTCTGGGGCCCGAGCTTGCCCGGTCGTGTAGAGCCCACACTGACCAGCATCTGCAGCGGGCGGCAATCCCCTGCAACCCGAATACAGAACGGGCTTCTCAAGCCGGGTGCAAGCAATGCTGTGTAGCAAGCCAGAATCAGAACACCTCGCTTTGAGCGAGATTGATTTCTGCACACACGAGCAAATCATTCCGACATGGTTACATCTTACATGCTGCATGAGTGTGTCGCTCGATCATGTTAGACAGCTCACGAGCATTGCGTCCGGCAACACTACTGGCATGTGGGCTCCCACATCATAACACTGACCACGCTGCAGCATGCAAATCGCCGTGTAGCGCGTGCACGATCTCTTCAGCTTTTTCTTGACTGAGGGCTCGGCTTCTTGAGTTTGCCATACTTGCTGGCCTCCTCAGCCGTCTCCTCCTGCAGGTCCTCTGAGGGCGGCTAGGGCCGGCTAGGGCACACCAAACTACAGGTGCCTCATCCACGTCTCCAGCACCGACCATGTTGGTCAGAAGAAGCACGCGGGTCGGTGGCCTCGATGCCAAGAGCAGCCCGCAGAGCATCCAAGAAAAGACATGAAAGACATCGCCTCACGAATTGAGCCCACGGCAGCTTCGGAGACGCTTTGGCCTGGCAAAGGCCGGCTCGCATCGCTGCCCAAAACCCTTCCTGGGGGTGCCTGCTTCGACTCCGGCTGGCCTGCAGGCGCTGCCGTCGCCTCCCGCAGCTCACAGCTCACAGCTCGGAAGTGGAGTTCCGCGGTCGCCTCGCGCTTCACACCCTCGACGATGCGACCCGTCTTTTGGTCAGTTTTTTGCATGACCTGGCCCAAGAGGAAAGGCACATGGCAGAGCCACTGATGGATGCATAAGTCTCAGGATCTGACAAGCGGGTTCACCATACCCTGACCTTCTTTTCCAAGTCCAGCACCATCCTTCCAACCTGCAGCCAGTAATTGCATATATCGGTGCCGGTCCATGATCTCATGGCTGGAACACACTGAGCGCTAGGACCCATCTTCTTCATCATTTTCGTGGCAAAATCCTCCTGGAATTGGCTTGACTCGCTTATGCGGCTTTTCAGCACAGCTGTGCCCCTGCGAGTGCCAGTCATCCTCCTTTGCTTGGGGTGCCTTGCTGGCCTGCTGTCGGGCTGCCTCCTCAGTGGCTCATGATCACACAGCACATCTCAGGCACTGCCGCCGCGGCTTGGCGGCGCTTTTCCATTTCCTCTTCAGCTTTCTGGCGCATCCTTATATGCGACAGCCCGATTCACGATTCTTCAGCCAACGACAATCCTTCTACCTTTGACCGGCCTCCTTCTGCAAAACTCATCGTAGTCATTCGGTTTGGCAGGGTCGTATTCCTGCGGCTACAGTAGTTGCATGTTCTGCGGGCTTCGCAGGGTATCATGTTACGCAATCCTCATTCGGATCTCCGAACAAACTTGCAACCTCAAGACGTTCAGAAAGCCGAAAGACGGAGATCACGTATGAGCTTCTTGCCGGCAGCTACTGCAACGGCTGGATGCGACAAATTTGACACAGATATCGACAGCTTGCCCAAGCGCGAGCAGGGTGCAATTGGCTCGCTCAGCGGAGCTGTCGAAGCGGCCTCATTCGGATCATGTGAGATTTATCTTTGACTGTATCAAAACACGGCATACACAACAGATCTATCAAGTGACTTGCTCAGAAAGATCCCGTCTCTGTGATCATTTCTTGGCGATCTTAGCAGCTTGGGTACCGGCTGCCGCAGAATCGGTTTCAACTGGCTTCGCCTGGGAGCATCGAATTATATGTTCAACATCTTCGGCGTTGCAAACCAGCACTGTAGAGGTCGATGCCACACTGGATACACTGGATGCAGCCGAAACAGCCTGCTCAGGATGCAAACCCACAGCACGTGGGACTGCTGCATACTTCGGCAGAAAATCACTATGTTTCGGATGCGTTCTTCCGCAGGACTGCTGAAGCAGCATCCCACGAAACGCGGAGAATCACTGCAAACTGCACAATGGCTGCCTTGCTGCTTGTCTCTGCCGCTGCACGCTGTTTCATAAGCGCCTCCTTTTCCTTGGTGGGATGCAAAAAGAGAAGCCGACTGTTTGGGTTTAGGTTGCTGCGGAGCGGACTGCCGCAAGCTTGGAAAGATCCAAGGCTGGCATGGATGGCCTCCTTGCTGGCTCCACCTAGACAAAGCGGTGGCCCACACCGCTTCCAAGGAGCACCCATGCACATCTGCAAACAAAAGACAATACAAACACGCAGATCGATCCGAACACATCTCGACGGATGTGTAACATCTTCAACTCAACTCATTGTCTGGCTCTTAGCCCCCCCCTACCCTTCTGCTTTCCAGCCTTCTTCCGCACAGGTGGCATCATCAGCTTTGCAGCCGAGAATGTCTGCAACAGGCATCCAGGGGGTAAATCAAAGAACTTTCTACACCCATGCCTGTGGCAGGGGAGTACTGCTCGGCGGCCCCTTCTCCTTTGTTGCAGTCTCGATCAGTCTCGAACACCATACCTTCTACGAAAATCTCTGCACGGATAACGGGAGCAAGACTAAGAAAGCCAATACATGTACATATCTCAGCAAATTATTTCTTGTTTAAAACTCAATGTGGTCATGCAGCAAACCACAGCAAACGAGCTTGCTGCCAAAATGAGCCCCCTGCCTTGTCGTCAGTCACCTTCTTCTCTGTCGACAGCTTCTCCACAGGGTCTGCCGCGCCACCGTCAGATGATCGGGAGGGGGCTGCACCCTGCCAAATTCAGCATTTTCACCATTCTTCACTATGTCAGCATCGCCTTCTGCATTTCCTCCCTCTTTACGGACTCTTTTGCCTTTTTTTGACTGCTGGCACAAGATACGAACCCACGAAGAGCTGCACGCACCATTCAGGCATGCAGCCAAAGAAATCGCCGACTCACGAGACGGGCCACCTTGGCCAGACCGAAGCAGAAATCAACGAAGTCCCGCCATACGCGCCTAGTCCAAGCCCAAGCCAAGAAGCTGAATCTGCTCGTGTGAACTCTGATTTTGAAGGCTCTCCTCAGTTCCAAAACTTCTTACATCTAGGACACGTACTGGATGCGCTTGACTTGTGCTTATCCTGAGGCACTTGCGGCTGGTGCATGTCGCCTCCAAAACTCCTCTGAGAGTTTGGGCGTGTGCTTCTCCGGCAGGGCCAGATCTCCTAAATCTCGCATAGATATACCAAGCGGATGCAAGCTGCCTCCCACAGCTTTCCTTAGAAAAGCTTCCCCACCACCAGGTTTCGCCAAAAACTGCTGGTGCTCTTCTTCAGCGACATAGAAAACGTCGCCCGGGAACGTGTGAAAGCTGGAAGCAGCCAGGATTTCAGTTGCAATCGTGCATCCTGAATAGTTTCCTGCACGCTCCAGAAACGCCTGGTACGCTTGCCGGCTAATTTCCATGATCTCCTTTTGCTGCGTGTTGAAATAGTACAGGCCACTACGGAACCGAGGCCCATTTGCTAACGCATGTCCATGGCATGCCCTGGGATCGTGTGACTCCCAGAACCATCGCAGCAGATCGATCAAGCTGATGATACCTGGACAGTCTGCACGAAGCACGACATAAGACTCAGTTTCAGGATATCCAGGATCGAGGGAATCAAAAGCAAACCAGAAGATGCGTGCCTGGATCGAAGACCACTTGCACGGCCTGGGCAGCCCCTGTGCCCTCACTGCAGACTTCATCGTAGGTAGGGTTCGGTGTATATCCAGCAGCATAGCCAGCAGATGTGCTATACACGCCGGGGAGTCGCCAGGCACCCCGCTCTGCTTGCCAGAAACACCCACATGCAAAAACAAATTTCTGCATCCCTTCGGGATAGGGCCCACGCAAGGGCGTTTTTAAAACAAAATGTGATGCTGCAAGCTGGACAGCGTGACGACGACCAGGCAGCGCGCTGCTTGGGCCAACGGTCGGCATCCGCTGCGTCTTAGAACCTTCCTGAAAGGACTTGGTCGTGCTTTTGCTAGACCCTCGCGGTGGAGTGGCTGGCGGAGGCAGGGGAGGATCCTCGTCAGGAAAAGTACCTAACGAAACTCAGCACTACTGAGCAAGCTGCATACTCTTGACTCTTGACCATGATTTGAATAAAACTGGGCGCAGCACCTTCACTTGCTTGGTCGGCATGGGCAGTCAGTGACCCTGGAGCCTCCAGTTTCTCGGTTGCCTTCCCTGTTGCCTCACTCTTGTTGTGCTTCGCTGTGTCTTCCACTGCCTGCTCCACTTCGGTGCGAGCACAAAATGTGCCAGGCAATGTGGCATCGGATTCCCATCTCCGAGATTCTTCCGGAGACTGCTCCAATGCTTCAGCATGGAAACTCTTGCGTTCATTGGGCAACCCGTCGTCGTAGACTGTGATTACTCCTGGGCTCACTGAGTCACACTCGGCCTCTCGCTGCACGCAGCTGCAGTGAACAGCGCCCATTTCGGCAAACTGCCGGCAGGCTGCATCGCGTCCATTGTCAAAACCTTCTGATTGGCTGGTCCTGGTAGGAGCTTATGTTAACGACGGTGCATGACTAGTCTCTGCTTGTCGGAGTCAGCACTGCTTGAGGCTGCGGCAACACACAGAGGGTTCTTCGCAAGTAAGCACATCTTGCGCCACGGCACAGAAAGCGCATGCCCTGCGCTACCAGCCTTGGGCTCTGCAAAGATATCATCTTCCTTTCGCGTCGCAGCCTCACCTGC
The DNA here is from genome assembly GCA_905221635.1 of Symbiodinium sp. CCMP2456. NCBI lineage: Eukaryota > Dinophyceae > Suessiales > Symbiodiniaceae > Symbiodinium > Symbiodinium sp. CCMP2456. Next base: position 16,860 of record CAJNDV010035254.1, read on the forward strand.
ATCGGAGCCTGCAAGATCCGCTTCGCTTCGAGCAAACGATCTCTGTGGGCAAACCGGCTCAGGGCTCAGGCCGAGCAGGTTTCCATAGAGGGAATCCAACATCTCTCATCTCAGCTCATCTCTGCTGCGTTGCTGCTTGAGCCGCCTTCTCTCCTCTCCTCAGCAGTCATAGTGCGTGCATTTCGTCAGTGCTCGCCTCGCCAAAATCTCGACACATGTATTGCAGGTGTGCAAGACATCTTTTGCAGTTCTTGCGCTTGTAGCCTTCTGCTCGGAGGGCTCACCCCGACTCAGTGGAAAAGCTGCATGCTGCACCATACCTAGCACCTCAAGGACTGATCTGTCTAAGTGATGTTGACCTGCCCGCTCGTGTCTAAGCCTCTCACATGTCTGCGGAGGTAGACCGAGATGGTCTTGGCCAATTTCCTGTGCATGGTCAGGGCTGCACACGCTACAGAGAGCGGCGAAAGGCCGAACCGACCCTTCCGGAAGTTACTA
>CAJNDV010035255.1:11064-21263 GCA_905221635.1 Symbiodinium sp. CCMP2456
AACCCTAAACCTTCAATCCAAAACCCTAAACCTTCAAACCAAAACGCCAAGCAACCCCAATCCCTGAACCCTAAACCCTAAACCCTGAACCAAGGTCCGGTAAAAAAAACACCCTGAACCAAGTCCCTAAACCCTAAACCCCAAACCCTAAACCTTATACCCTAAGCCCTAAACCCTGAACCCAAGTTCCCTAAACCCTGGTTTAGACCGAGAAGTGAAATGGGTTGGCTCCGAGGAAGATCCGGCCAAGTGTGTGGCCTCAGCCGGGGTTTTTTCGGGGGCTTAGGGCTTTGGGTTCAGGGTTTAGGGTTCATAGGGTTCATAGGGTTCATAGGGTTTATAGGGTTTATAGGTTTAAAGGGTTTATAGGGTTTATAGGGTTTTATAGGGTTTATAGGGTTTATAGGGCTTAGGGTTGAAGGTCTAGGGGTTAGGGTTTATAGGGTTTATAGGGTTTATGGTTTAGGGGTTAGGGTTTATAGGGCTTATAGGGCTTATAGGGTTTAGGGTTTAGGGTTTATAAGCTTTAGGGTTCAGGGTTTAGGGTTTTGGGTTTAGGGTTTATAGGGTTCAGGGTTCAGGGTTTAGGGTTTTGGGTTTTGGGGGTTTTCCATGTCAGGTGTAGGGCTGAAGGTTTAGCGTTTATGGCTTTGGGCTTCGGGTTGGGGTTTATAGGGCTTTGGGTTTGGGGGTTTATAGGGCTTTGGGCTTAGGGCTTCGGGTTTATAGGGTTTAGGGTTTAGAGGGCTTATAGGGTTTATAGGGCTTATAGGGTTTAGGGTTTAGGGCTTTGGGCTTTGGGTTGAGGGTTCAGGGATTTTGGGGTTTTCCATGTCAGGTGTGGGGTTTGGGTTTAGGGTTTAGGGGCCGGAATAATTATGAATACTATTTTGGAGGGTCCCTCATTCTAATTGTTGTATAGTGTACCACCCAAAAAATCCTATTCTAATTATGAAAGCCCCTACATTCGGGTTTTGGGTTGAGGGTTGACGCCCTATACCCTAAACCCTAAACCCTAAACCGGAAGGTTCAGGTTTCACAGCTCTTAACACGACCAGGCGACTGGAGCTGCTAGCAGCAGTGCTAGCACGGATGGATCCAGATTGAGCTCTGATGTCCTTCGCGATTCCAGGTCTGACGCCCTTTGCAGTTTAGGGTTCAGGGTTTAGGTTTAGGGTTTGGGGTGTTGAGGGTTTAGGGTTCAGGGTTTAGGGTTGGCCATCCCTGAAGATCAGTTGCCGGAGGGTTGGGAACAGTGGCCAGCTACTTTAAACCAGGGCGATCGCGAGCTGTGAGATCCAGACGAGATCGGTGAGCCGGGCGAACGAGTTGCTGACGTAGGGTTTAGGGTTTAGGGTTTAGGGTTTAGGATAACTAATAGCTCCAATTCTGGTATGTGCAACCAGTTGTAAATTTGAATTGTAACCGGAAGAGGTTGTTTTTGTAAGAACGCAAAGACGTCTTGGACAAAAGCATTGTTCTTATAAAGCCATCGATTTCAACTGTAACCTAACTACGAAGTCTCATCTGATCCTCCAGGTAGGGTTTGCGAGCTAGGGTAGAAGATGTGACTTAGTTTTGGCTTGTGGGCTTTGGCGTTGGGGTTTAGGACGCTTGCTTTTGGGTTCGGATTCTTTAGTTTGGGGTCTGGGCTTCGGCTAAAGACTTGCGTGGAGTTGCACCGCAACGTTCTTTCTCAGCTTTCCAAAAACATAATGAAAGCCCTGACCTCCAGGGTTTAGGGTTTAGAGTTCAGGGTTTAGGGTTCTTCACCTGCAAACCCACTGACTCGTTCCTTTCCTCCACTAGTGCTGGGCTCCGGGTGCCTTAAACCCTAAACCCTAAAGCCAAAACCCTAAACCCTAAACTAATCAAACCATAGGTCCTAACCGCGCCGAGGCTGGATTTCTTTGCCAAAGTCGGCTGTCAGATGCGGCGATTGAGGCCATTGCTTCATGGGCCGTTCTTGCTCTCACGGGAGAGGGGAATTCAGTTCCGGACCGGGAACGAAAATGGCGGCTTTCCGGGTCGGGCCGTTTTGGGTTTATATGAAACAACAAACCCCTAGAAAGTCGTATGATGCCATAGTCAGCCTCGACTAGGGCCTGCACAGCCCCCATAGACCCCGAGCTTTGGTTGAGCTTTTAGGGTTTAGGGTTGAGTTCTACGGGCGAAGTTTATGTTAAGACAACTACGTTGCAGTTCCAGGGTCTGGGAAATTTCTTAACGAAACAGGTTGCATAAGAAATATACTTCCCTCCCTAGAGTCCTGAGACTTATATGCAGTTCTTAAATATGCACCCCTCATCATCGGGCGTAAGTAAATGAGGGGCTTGTGTGGCTTGAGCACTTCCAAAACCAGCATCTTGAACTTCCCTAAACCCTAAACCCTAAACCCTAAACCCTAAACCCTAAACCCTAAACCCTAAACCCTAAACCCTAAACCCGAACCCAGGCCTGAAATGCGATTTTTTTCGTTGTTTTTGGAACTCTGCCCCGCCCTGCGGTACCCTGCCTTTGGAAGTGCGCAGCCCTGCCCTGCCCTTTGGGCAGTTCCAAAACCAGCATGTTGAGCTTGGGGTTCAGGGTTCAGGGTTCAGGGTTCAGGGTTTAGGGTTTAGGGTTTAGGGTTTAGGGTTTAGGGTTTAGGGCAGCCCTTGAAATAAAAGCATCTGTTTTGGGCGTTTTAAGCCGTTCCAAGACTTTTCCAGGCCTTGAGAAAGCGTTTTTTTGGTGGTGTTGGAACTCTGGGCCCTGCCCTGCCTTGCCTAAAGAGTCTGAAACCTCTAAAGTCTTACGATTGGAGGCTTTCGGGTGTCAAATAAAGTATTGTTACGGGGGCTTAAATAATCATTAATACTATTGTGGGGGGTGCCTTATTTTATGATAGTATACTATGCCCCAAAACACTATTCTAATTTCGGCCCCAATATTGTGCCCGGTGCCCCAGAACTTCCGAATCCAGCGACATCTGGTCGCAGCCATCCGACAACGCCCTAGGCCCTGACCCCTTGACCCCTAGACCCTGGACCCCCAGACCCCTAAACCCTCAACCCTGCATCCTCAACCCTAAACCCTAAACCCTACATCCTAAACCCTACACCCTGAACCCTAAACCTTAGCCAGAGAGCCCCGTGCCCCGAAGGAACAACGAGCAGATACCCAGCAAAGTGCGGGCACCTGGCTGGGTTGTCGACTGTGGGCTTTGGGTTCAGGGTTTAGGAAGTTTTTCGTAAGCTTAGGGTTTTTAGGGTTTTAGGGCTTGGAGTTTGGGGTTTAGGGTTGTTTGGAGTTTAGGGTTTAGGGCTGTTTGGGGTTTCGGGTTTAGGGTTGTTTGGGGTTTAGGGTTGAGGGTTGTTTGGGATTCAAGGTTTTGGTTTGGTTGGAGTTTAGGGTTTAGGTTTGTTTGGGGTTCAGGGTTTAGGGTTTGGGGTTGTAACTACGTTGGAGGGGTTTTTGGGACTTTGGGGTGCAGTATCAGCATATTGACTGTCTAGTTTAGGGACCAGCAGCAGTGATGATCATGAGCGCCGTGGAGCAGAACTACCTGATGAACTTTAGGACATACTTCGCAGCCTTACCGATCGGCAAGTGAATATTCTCTATGCCACGCTTACGAACAGTCATGTTCTGCATGTTCTTCATGGAGCAGCTACGGAATCGCCCTAACCCCCCAGGTACCTACTATATAGGGTACTAGAGCCCCTAAGGCCCTAAATAGTAGGTACCTGGGGGGTTAGGGTCGTGTACTTTCCACAGCTGATGAACATCTTCGACGTTGGGGAGTTGCACCTGGGAACCCACGATCGCATGTGTCTAAGGACTCTAAACTAGAGAAATTACGGTATATCGGTATATTCCTTATTATTGGCCATGCAGGATTTATATCATCAACCGTGTGTAGGTCGCGGCCTTCTGCAGGTTTGGGTAGGTGAGGAATCCACAGGCATGTGGACAAACCAGGTTCCTAAACCCTAAACCCCCTAAACCCTCAACCGTAAACTCGTGCAAGAAAAAACCCCAACCTGAAGCATGGTTTCGGGGGACGTAAGGTCTAGGAATAAGTAGATCCCAAAGCCTGAACTCTGCACCCAGGTCCTGGTGAAAGGCATCCCAAACTTCAACCGAAAGGACGGGCGGTGTGGCGCTTTTGTCGGGGGATCCCGGGGTTTGAATATTTAGGGGGGTTTAGGGTTTAGCGCTTAGGGTTTTGGGCTTAGGGTTTAGGGTTTAGGGGTTAGGGGTTAGGGGTTAGGGTTTAGGGTTTAGAGTTTAGGGTCAGGGTTTAGGGTTTTGGGTTTAGGGTTTAAGGTCTGCGACATGTGTTACCGTCTCCCCTTAGAGTGTCTAGGAGTTCTATTAGTACCTAAAGCTTTATCCTAATTATGAAGACCCATGTAGCAGAGGTCAATTAGACCTTAGACCCCCGCACCAGGCTCCTTGGGAGTTCTTTCTTAAGGTTTTTGTTGGCCGAGAAGGGTTTGGGGAGTTTAGCATGGCCTAGGTCTTAAACCCTATAAACCCTAAAGCCTAAACCTTATAAACCCTAAACCCTAACCCTAAACAATAAACCCAAAGCCCTACACCCTAAACCCTGAAACCCAACCCTATATAAACCCTAAACCCTAAACCCTAACTCTAAACCCTAAACTCTAAACCCTAAACCCTAAACCCTAAACCCTAAACCCTAAACCCTAAAACCCTAAAGGTCGCAGGGCTGAAGGTCCAGGGCTTACGTCGGACTGGGGTTTCGAGGCTTTAGCCTGATTTAGGTGTTTAGGGTTTAGGGTTTAGGATTTACGGTTTAGGGTTTCGGGTTTAGGGTTTAGGGTTTAGGATTTAGGGTTTAGGGTTTAGGGTTTAGGGTGTAGGAGTTGGTAAAGTGGGCTTTAGGCCTCAGTTTAGAGTTTGGGTTTTAGGGGTGTAGGGTTTGGGGTTTAGGGCTCAGTTTAGGGTTTAGGGTTTTAGGGGCACAGCTGGGTCCTTGTTAGATACAATTTTACTTTTGTTGTAATGAAGTCCAATAAGGAATAAAATCGGTCATTCTTAATAGAGCCCCAACAGGGAACCAGGAAAAAGGCTAGGCCCAGGCCTTGAACCTCAAGTTTCTGTGAAGAGACCTCGAAGCCTTAATTTCTGTCCGCGCGCAAACCCGAGACCCTAAACCTTTAACCATTAAACCCTATAGTATAGAAGCCTAAAGAATTACCTGTTATAGCTATACCGTATAAATTTAAGGGAGCCCGAAGCCCTATGCTAATTATTAAGGCCCCTACAATTTGCTGCTCCTTTGCTTCATTCTCTGCTGTGCAGGTCGAGAGGTATCCTCATCCGTCTGCGAGCTCAGTTGAGGGATTTAGGGTTTTGTTGCCGCTTTCAGGTTTAATCCTCAAGTAACCTAATCCCTAAACCCGAAACCCTAAACCTTAAACCCTAAACCCTAAACCCTATACCCTAAACCCTAAACCCAACCTCAAGACATGAACCTTTTTAAGGCTACGCAGGACTTCATGGTGGGGCTCAGGGGATGGAGGCTTCAGCGTTTTAGGATTTCGGCGGCGCCGACTTGAGGGTTCTTTCAAGCCTTCCTTGAAGGCTTCGTTTCGGGATCCTTGCAGATTCCTGCAAAAGTCCTTCGAGGGTTCCTTGAAAAATTCGTCTGCGGGTTCCTCTGAAGGGTTTCCTTATAGTGACCCCAAAAGGTTGGAAACCGGATTAAGGACAATTAATGCTGGGTTTCCTGTTGCATTACTCTTCAGGATTGAGGCTATTGGGTTTCCAACTTTTGGGCTTCTACTGTAAGGGTTCCTTTACTGTGCGGCCAGGGTTCCTGTCCTATGGGCACCAAACTGCCCTAGGGTGTGCCCGGTAACGCAGGTTAGCTGGCCCCGCTCGTGTACAAGAGAGGTTCCAAGGTTCAAGCTCCTTGGTTTAGGGTTTAATAGAGGACGACCACGACAACAGCTTCCACTGCCTGTTCTGCAACAAGAAGCTTGGTTCAGTACAAGCGCTGGGGCGTCGCAAGGGCGGCAAAGCCTGCAAGAAAGAGCAACATCAGTTGGAGCAGAAGCCAAGGACACGATGCTAGAGGCATGCCTCCTTGTCCTTCCAGTCTGTCGCAGTACACACAAACACATGTGCACACACACACACATATGGAAAATATAAATAAATAACTACATGCATACATACAGATACACACACACACACATTTGTATATACATATACATATACATATACATATACATATACATATACATATACATATACATATATATATATATATCATGCATATATATATATATACCTCATATATATATATATTAATATTATATTGTTGCAGGATTCAGGGTGGGTGGGTTAAGGGTTTAGGGTGAATCTAGTGCGTCAGGGGTTTAGAGTTTATTTAGGGTCGGAGCCAGAACTTTCATTCTTCATCCAGGCGCAGAGGAGGACTGATAAACCGCAAGCCCCGAATCCCCAACACCTTACATTAAAACGTCAGTAAGCCTTCAGGACGGTGTGACGCCAATAATTAAGCCTCAAGCCTCAGTCCCTGAAGCCCTGTACAGCCCAAACCCTAAGCCCTTAAACCCTATAGCTGTTCAGCTCCCCTCCAAAACCCTTACAAACCCTACAGCTTAGAGCCGCAAGCCTAAACGCTAAACCATAAACCCCTAGGCTCTCAGCTCTACATGAGAAGTCCAGGGTTCAGGCTGAGGGTTCCTGTTCAGGCTGCTTCAAGCCTAAACCCTAACCCCAGGTGGGTCATCGTCGGCGCAGGGCATCTTGGTCTCCGTGCCGCCCTGCAGGGGCTCCCAGGGCTGGAGGTTTGGGTTTAGGGTTTAGGGTTTAGGGTTTAGGGTTTAGGGTTTAGGGTTTAGGGTTTAGGGTTTAGGGTTTAGGGCCCAGAGCTTGAGGTTTAGGGTGGCAGCATTTTGGGTTTTCGGGTTTAGGGCTTTAGGGTTTAGGGTCCAGAGCTTGAGGTTTAGGGTGGCAGCATTTTGGGTTTTCGGGTTTAGGGCTTTAGGGTTTAGGGCCCAGAGCTTGAGGTTTAGGGTGGCAGCATTTTGGGTTTTCGGGTTTAGGGCTTTAGGGTTTAGGGCCCAGAGCTTGAGGTTTAGAGTGGCAGCATTTTGGGTTTTCGGGTTCAGGGCTTTAGGGTTTAGGGTTTAGCGTGGTTTCAGGGTTCTAGGTAGTCTCTGGGCGTTTATGGTTTTCAGGGCTTCGAGTAGGGTTTTACAAGAGGGTTGAGGGTTTAGGTTCTAAGCGTTGTTGCCCTAAACCCTAAACCCTAAACCCTAAACTTGTAAGAGTTACTACACGAACGTTTACAAGGATTATTTTCCAGGGCAGCTGCCAGGATTCTAAGGACTTCGGTCTGGGGTTTTGGGTATATTCTAGGACAGTTTCAGGTGGCTAGCTACCGTTATAGGAGCCTTATAGAAGGTCTATATACTTTATAGAAGCCTTATAGAATCCCTATATACCCTAAACTCCCCACCTAACCCTAAACCCTAAGCCGTAAACCCGAAAACCGTAAACTCCTCACCAGTAGTTTCCTTTAGTATATGGTCTCAAGAGTTGCTGGGGCCGGATGAGGGATGCATCCTGGTCGTTGCAGGGCTCAGGCTGGCTCACGATCTCATCATGATCTAATATAGAATAGGGTTTAGGTTTTAGGGTCTAGGGTTTAGGGTTATTTATCATGGTCTACCTGATCTAATATAGAAGCCTAAATAATTACCAATATTTTTCTTAGGGTTCCTGATTAGAACTATAGTAGAATGGGCCCCAAAACCCTATTCTAATTTTTAAGGCCCCTATAGTACCATGCCCTCACTGAAGAAGACGAAGGATGCACTGGGCTGCGGGGTCTCAAGGTGCTGGGTGTTGACACAGATCCCCTTGCACTTGAGACGGTTTAGTACTGGCCCCAGGAGACGCACTGAGACTGACCCCGGCTGAAGCTTGGAGAGCCTACAGCGGAAGAAGACAACAGCCAGCTCGAACCGTGTCGGTGGCAGACCCACTCTGGGGTGAGCACCAGTTCAGCCTGTCTTCACGCCAGTTCGCAGAGTGGGTGCACATCTGGAGACATGCGGCTCTACTCATCGCCATGAGATCCACAACACGCACGCGGACTCAGGACCGGTCCAATTGAGGCTGGTTCAGTCTACAGTTGGTACTTGGAGAGTGCCAACCAGCTCAGGCCCAGGAGGGCCTGAGCTGAAGTGAGCAGGAAGGATTTTTTAGGGGTTTGCCGGTTTATCAGTTGAAGGGTAAGCATTTGGGAGCGTTTAAAGGGTTTGGGTTTGAGGGGTGTAATACAAAGCCATAAATAATTACCGATACTATTTTGGGCTCCCACAGGGCGACAGGTTTAGTGTTTACGCTTTCTGGTTTGGGGTTTTAGGGATGGGGGTTCGAAGGGGTTTAGGGGTTCTGGGGGGGGGGTGGGTGTCTCGGGAGTAAGGCTTGGTGGCTTATGGGGTGTGGTCCCAAATCGTAAATCCTGAACCCAAGTTGAAGGTTTACGGGTTTAAGCTTCTGGCTGAAGGATTTTGGTTCAAGGGTGCGGGGTTTTCAGGGACCGCAAGGCAGTATGAAGGTCCCCACGATGATGATGATGATGATGATGATGATGATGAAGAAGAAGAAGAAGATGATGATGATGATGATGCTGCTGCTGCTGATGATGATGATGATGATGATGGCATTGATGATGGCGATGGTGACGACGTTCTTGATGATGATGATGATGATGATGGTGGTGATGATGTTGATGGTAACGTTGATGATCATCATCACACGTTCGTTCCGTTGATGTAGAATGTAGATCGTCAGTTACCTTCAGCATCGCTGGCAGCATCATCAGACCGTAACTTAGGCGAGACCGTGACAAAAGAGCACAGGCCCCTGAACTCTGGACCCGTTAATATAGGGGCCTCGAATACCTAGAGTAGGGCTTGCATTGGTAGTATAGTCTATTTATACTACAAGCATTCTAAGGGGGTGAGTTTATTCCGACCCTTATCTTAACCCCCCGACCCTCAGCTTCTGGCCTCCTTTCTTGTGGCCTGCGATCCTTGTTTCTGCCAGGATGTGGCAGAAGATGGGACAAGACTTCTTGCTCTTTGAGCTGCTTGACTTCAGCTGGTGAAGCCTTAAACCCTTAAAAAATTAGAGCAGCAGCCACAACTTGTGCCGATAGCCGGCTTGGCTTGTAAAAACCAAGCCGGCTATCGGCACTAGTTGCGTCCACCCTACTTGTGATCCCACTTGCTGACCCTTCACGTACACCTCCACTGTAAACCTGCATCCAAAGCTGCAGCACTTGTCCTCGACCCATGCCCGAAGCCGAAACCAATTGAACCCTTTATCCTTCTAATGTCATATAGAACCCCTGTAGGAACCCCAGACCGCAAACCTTGATATTTTTCAAAGCCCAAACCCTAAACCCTGAACCCTCAACCCTAAACCCTAAGCCCCTAAACCTAAACCCTAAAACCGTCGACAGCTTCCCGCAAATCGTCGAGCCCAAAGCACCTAGCCACTGTGTGTTGTCTGTGACGCAAAGAACGCCAGCACTTCACCGAGGGTTTAGGGTTTAGGGTTATGGTCCTATACTTCGCGAACATGTCTGGACAGTAGGCGAGTGTGCATAGGGCTCCTGCATGAGCACCGCTTAAACCTATCAGCTCGCCGGTGGTCATTTGCAACCAGCCTTCCCCTAAAACCACAAACCCCAAAAACGCTTTCTAGAACCAGGGGACCCTACGACGCTACTCTAGTAGAACCCTAAACCCTAAACCCTAAACCTAGAACGAACCTGCAAAGCAGCCTCAAAAGGAACCGTTAGCCTGAACACTAGACTTCCCATTTAGGGTTTAGCGATTTAGGGGTTTAGGGTTTTGGGGTTTGGGGGTTTAGGGTTTAGGGCTCAGCTTTGCAATGAAGCCTTTTCCGCCCTTTTGGGTCCAGGCGAAAAGCGAAGATCGGAGGAAATGCTTGGAATGGGATTGCGTGGGGGCGCCCGGTGTTCGTTTTGGGAAGGGTCAGGAGCTCGTAAAGCTCATATAAGGGTTCAACGTCCTTGCCTTAAGATTTCCTTGACATTCTATAATCTAAGCCCATTATAGGTGGGTAGTTATAAGGTGGGTAGTCTCCCATAAGCCTCCTATACCACTCCTATAAGG
>CAJNDV010035256.1:0-15016 GCA_905221635.1 Symbiodinium sp. CCMP2456
ACGTCATCGATGCCCCCCCCCCCCCCTCGCCACCCTCTCCCTACTCCTATTCCTACGACTACTACGAATACTAACGACTCCTGCGTAGCAAATGTCAGCAGAAGCACATGAGAAAGTTCCTGATGGAAAGGGCTACAACCGGGTGTGGGAGATAGGGCTAAGAGTGGATACTGCACTTCATAGTAATCAGTAAACATCTCGCAAGAAGCGCCATGTAAACATCAATTAGCATGCTGCTTTGCTGCGTGGCCATATCTGGGGTACAAGTTGAGGAGCCGATTTGCTGATCCTACTCTTTGATGCTCGCGCCCCCTGGGACCCCTTTCACAGGCTCCTATCTACTTGCCGAAAAGCAATCCCGTCTCTTCAGCCTTGCGAATGGCGGCGGCCTGACAAAGATAAGCGTGTCTTGGTGTTCTGGGCTATGGATTTTTGGGCATGAGCAGGTGCTCATGACGAGGTATGCGGAGGCTGATTTTCTGGAAAGGGCAGCTCGGCTGTTGAAAGTCAGCGATGGGAGGTTGCAAGCCGAGAGTACATGCACGAGCAGACGGGTTCAACACATCTTGGCCGAGGCACCCCGATCATCGGATCAATGCGCTGCCACCGCACCCGCTCCACACGATGGGTTTCACCGTACACGAGCACTTCCTAGGTAGCAAAACCATTCTTGTGCGCAGGGCTTTTGAGAACATTGGCATTGGGGCACACCGAGCCCTTAAAGCCCCCCCGCCTGAGTCAGCCTGGAATGCCTAGAACCTTTGGACCCGAGGTCTGGGTTCAGAGGCGTGATCCGACGGCGACACTTCACAGAGCTTGGCTTGAGGATAGGTTCAAGGCTTCGGGCCTTCATGTGTCTTTTTCTTTGTGGGCCCTTTTCCTCCCTACCTCAGTCGGAACACCTCTATGATGGAGCCAGGTCGGACAACCGATTTGCATGGCCTGAACCAAAGCTCAGGCCAGCGAACCTGACGACCCACAAGTAACCCCTGCGCACAGACGAGGCCGGCCAAAGCACAACATTAGAGGGAATAACGAGGCTGTGCAGTTCCTACTCCCTACCATTCTACACCTCTAAGACTGTTGTCGAGCTCCTTCTGCCTTCCAGGTGTAGGATCGAGGGTCTAAGGACTTCTTGTTGATCTGCTTTTTGCTCCTGCTCTACCCTCTGGCACAAACCCCTGGGGCCAAGAGATCCCTCTCGGGGCAACCCCCTGGTTTAGAGAGCTCTAGAGCTTCAGGTTTTCGAGGTTTAGCAAGGTCCACCGCCGTTACAGTTCCGACCTTCGACTTAGGACTTCTGCATCAAGGGCTGGAGGTTGAAGCGGACTAAGCTCGCCCTACACGTCCTTGCGCGTGGACCCATAGCCTCCAAACCACATCGAAAATCGCAAACTGGGGTTCAAGAGCAGAAACTGTTGAATCCGAAACCCTAACATCTAAGGAACCCAACCCTAAATACCAAACTCTGAACCTGAATTCCGAAACCCGAAACCCTAAACCCGAGACCCCTAAAACCCTAAACCCGAAATCCGACGCTCCAAATCCCGACAGGCCAGGGGTCGAAGACATCCCCCGGCTTCTCGTAGCCGTCCAGCCCGATCGTCCAGTTCAAGCCTGGCTTTGGGAGTTTCTGGCCTTTTCAGCTTTAGGGTTTTAGGGCTTACGGGGGGGGTTTAGAGTTGTTTTTGTTTAGGGTTTCTGGGTTTGACTTTGACGATTGAACCTACGGGTCTGGGAAGAAAGGGTTTAGGGAGGAAACCTAGTGCCCCGGGGTATAGGATTACAGCCCGTGTTGGCATGCCTTTCTTTGCTACTCGTCTTGGCTTGTGCAACGAGAATTGCAAGCAAACGTCAGCAGCGGTTTCTACCGCTCGTATCGCACGAGGCATGCCCAAGGCTCACAGTATTCTGTTTGTTATATGCTGAAGGTCCGGAACGGCTTCGGGCTGGGAGGCCGGCATGATTGGATTTCTTAAGGGCCTTTCGGGCTTAGGGTCCTGGGATCAGGGCGCCTGTCTGTGTGGTGCTAGCATTCGCATTGGTCAGGACCTATCTTGGTCAGGGATTGATCGTACGCCTGGAGTGATTGGTGTCAGGGTGCAGGCAGTCGGGTTTTTGAAGCCTCAACTTTTTCGAAGGTTAAGGCCTTCCGGGTTCAGCTTTCGGGTTTTCAGTCATCGCGTTTTTCGTCACGCCCTTCGTGCAGCCGGGGCTTGGGGGCTACATGCGGCCAGTGCATAAGGCCACGAACATGTTCCGGCCACTTGGGTGAGGCTCCAGGCTTGTGATCTGCCGAACCGAATACGAGCTCTTGGCCAAGATTCACCTGGAGCTGCCAGCAGCGAACATGAGGCCGTACTATGTTAATAGTAGCCTGGAGGAAGGACGCAAGCCTGAGAGCCCCTCAACCCCGGCATCCTTACTAGCAGGTACTTAACCTGGAAGCCTCAGGCTCGGAACACCTAAACCCTCGAGTGAGAACACTCATGACGCACGGATCTGAGTAGCAACAGCACCACTCAGGGATGCCCCACATAACACGACTGCCCCTCAGGCACCCCAAGCCTAAAAGCCTTCTATAGACCTCTAGTCCACAGAACACGCAAAATGATGCCAAAGGTAGGCTTTAAAAAAAAAACAAAGATGCATGGTGCCTCGGGTCTTGGCATCACCGACTTCCGGACCTTCCACCTGGAGCTCAAGACCCGGAAGGGGGGTTGGCTTCGGGGTTGCTGGGGTTTGGGGCTTTTGAAGTTGCGGCTTGTCTGGAGGCTCCCGGTGGATTCTGCCGAGCTGTCAGGGCTTGCGGACTTCAGCTCGAGAGTGCTTCGGGATGCCAGCTTGCAGGGAATGGCACCTTCCCCAGGCTCATGCAGAATCAGGATAATTTTGGAACTCCGTCGGAAAGGGACGGCAACAGATGTCTCAAACGTTGGTGAGAAAGTTCCGCTGTGGTAGTAAACATGCTTCGGAATGCCATTGGGATGCCTTCGCCAACCATGCCGCTGGTTAGTTAATGATCCATGCCAAAGTGGCCTAAATTTCATGCAGCATGCATGAGTGAAATGGATCTTGGTGGACCCTGCCCCTGTCTTTATTCTAGAGGAGGCTCTTGGTATCTGCTGTTGGCCGTACTTCGCTACTCAGTGCTACTCGAAGTCAAGGCCTCTCGACAGAGTCTCCGAAGCAACCCAAAGCCCAAAACCTCCAACTTATACCATTTCCGCACAGCCTTGTACTCGACAGCGGCACGCGCATTCGGAACCTTGAGCGCTTCAGAAAACAGTGCCACAACCCTAATCGTCAGCCTTTAATGCTACACGAACTTACTTTACTGCTTTATCCGTACGTCGTTTTGCCACCACGATGTCCACTGTTGCCTGCTGCTGATCCTGCATCCTTTCTGTGCGACTGTTTGGCAGTTGTTTGACATGCGTCTGTTGCTGCTGCGTTGGTACTGTCTGCTTAAGGTATGTCAAAACCCAACCATTAAATCAGGATTTAGTTTGTTTCAACTTCTGGATTCATTGGTTTTCACTGCCTGAAACTCCCAAACCCACTTCTGGGCACGAATCGGGAGGACAGCGGACGTGGAGGATGGCAAAATAAACATAAGCATGTCGACTTCCTGGGCAAGCTCAAGCTCTGCTATTCCTACGACGTGAAGTTTTGGGTAGCACCGAACACAAACTCAGACCAAGTCTTTTCGGTGTACCTCCGCATGACTCCATGTACACGCGGCCCTGGTGCCCTACAGCTTCCTGACTACAGAACTGCACTTTGCTATGTGCTATGTATTACACATTGTGCAGAGTAACCCATATCCGGAAAACCCTGCACATGCGAGCCAGCCGCTGATGGGTGAATGACCCTGTTCCAGTTGAAGTCCTTCAGAGATCTGCCACTCTCCGGGTCAAAATAAGGGTCTTACTTGCAGATAAAATGGCTCTTGGGAGACTTTGGGCTTTATGCACCTATCCGCTCTGGCATCGGCCGCCATCGCAGAATTTGCTGCAGATGGTAAGTCTTCACGTTCCCGTGTTGAACGCACGTGCCTGTATGGTCTTCAGCAGTTCTGCGCGAAATCTGACTTTTCGTAACCAAAACAAAAAACAAGGGTGTTGGGTTCATCTTTTCGGACCATCAACCTGCCTCAACGTTGAGTGCTAAGCCGAGCTCAACTCGAAACCGTCGCACAGCCTCAAGCCAACACTACGCCAACACCGTCGGCATTTCATTCCAGGCCGGAAAGCCAAGACGAAAAACTGCAATCTTCAAACCTGATCGATGGGACCCGGAAGAGCCTGAGCCCGAGGAGGACAAGGGACAGAAGCACCAAATCTCCAAGAAGCACGAACAACAACAACTGCCTGACCCCAAGGAAGAATCTGCAGATGGCCGAGCTGCACGGCGAAAGGCACAGATGCAGAGCGCAAGTACCGTTGGATAGATCAGGGTTCGACCGACGAAACTCAAGCTTTGGGGCGCATGGACCGGCCCGGCAGCCGAAGCCAACGAATGTTGCCCCTGCGAAATGCATTGTTGAAAGTATATGTGATGCTGAAGAAGACGCCCAAGACTTTAATCACCATGTCACCAAGCCACCTCAAACCCTGAAAGCTTCAAACTCAAATCCCGAGTCATGAGCTCCTCCAGCAGCTGGAAGGACTCACGCCCCTCGGAGCCGAGCTGCACGAAGAAATGGAAGCAGGTGCCTTGTAGGATTCATTAGCTGAACGTGCAGTCCCCCGGTCAGGGCTGGGGGTGTGAAGGCCAATGAACAATCCTGACGATGCCTCTTCATACTTTGTCCCCTTGCAATGCCCACCTACGCTGGCAAGCGGCCTTGAATAGCAGCTTCCCATGCGCAGTGCTTCGAAGACTTAAGGATGACATTTGGGGCGTCCTAGCCAGCCTCGGAGGCTGCGGCCAACTACCTACGACGTTAGGACTGTCTTCTTCCTAGGGCGATGACGACGCCGATGTAGGGATGGTTGGGATGGTCATGGTGATGTTGTTGCTGGTGATCATGATGGTGATGATGATGATGATGGTGATGATGATGATGGTGATGAAGATGATGGTGATGATGATGATGATGGTGAAGATGAAGATGAAGATGAAGATGAAGATGAAAATGAAGATGAAAAATGAAGATGAAGGAGAAGATGAAGATGGTTATGATGATCATGATGATGATGACGTCGATGACGATGCTGACGATGATGATGATGCCGATGTTGATGATGGCGATGATCATAATGATGGTGGTGTTGATGTTGATGATGATGATGATGGTGGTGATGATGATGATGATGTTGATGGAGATGATGATGATGATGATGGTGATGATGTTCATGATGATGATGATCATCATCATCATCATGATCATGATCATGATGATGATGATGATGATGATGATGGCGACGATGATGACGATGAGGAGGAGGAGGAGTGGGGAGAGGATCAGCATGATGACGACATTAACAACGACGATGAAGATGCTGGCGATGACCCGCGGGGACATATCCCTAGTTGCCGCTCGTCGAACATAATCGTTGCACCCAAAGCGCCAGCCCAAGGCAGCTCGCGTAGTCTCGAGCCTTCCAGAGCGGAATGTTCAGGAGCTAGGTTTCGTTGAGGGTTTCGAGACCAGGGATCAGGATTCGGGCTGATGGTTTCGGGCGTGGTGGATCGACGACGGTCACAACTGCATTCCACGGCCACGACCACGACTTCTCCCCCTTCGGCACCTTTACATGGTTCTTTTACCGCAACCATGCAAAAGAACCTAAAACGAAAAAGCCTGAGCTTAATCCGGAAACAGTGCGCAACCCCACAAGCCCAACAAGAACGCGAACTTACAAAATCTGAAACACCTTTTCATACTTGCAGAACAGTATGAAGCACACATGCGGCCTACGAACCTCGTGTGACCCTATTGTCGAATCGAGTGAGCACGGCGAAGCCCTCAAAACGTGACCAAAGCCCTTTGGCTAAGAATCACCCACAATCCAAGAATCCCGCAAAATCTTAAACCACACGAAGTTATATAAAACCCCTCAGTGCCATCAAGGCCTCGATCCCAGGTTCCGAAAGCGGCTAATCGGAGGCGCCCGAGCTGTCGAAGCTGTGCATCGTTTAGCTCCTGTTTCGAGGCGTGATTCCTTTAGAGCTGTTTTCTAAGATATGTTGGCGATTACGTTCGGAAGCTCAGGGTTTGGGAAAGCTTGGCATTTTGGGGCTCGAGGATTTTTGCTGTCTATTGGAGTTTGGGATCATTCTTAAAGTTTGAAATTATAGGTGCGAAATACGACACAAATACCAGGTTCTGTGGGTTGACATTCCAGGACGATGCCGCCTTCCGAGCAAGTCGAAGCCCACAGAGCTTCCAAATCCTTGCACGCACTTACAAAGCTGATCTCAGGTTGCTTCGCGCTCCACAACTCGAAGCTGTTGCCGAGAACCCTGGGTCTCCTTCTGCCCCGTGCGCTCGATGGAGACCCTCTTCCTGAAGTTGCCATGGTCTGACTTGCACTACGGTGTCGCGAACGGAACTCAGTTTCATCAGGTCGGGTCGAGCGATTGCTGGGGGCAGGGGCTGCAGAACGTGGTGTTGTACAGCCTTTGCACTTGTGCGGCTCGGGTTCGGACTCCTTTTGACTGTTGGCTTGGAGCGGGAAGGTTCTCTTGCCCGACTTTCCCTGTTGGGGGCTTGTGGTTGTAACCCAATCATAGACATCAAACCTCGCTGCAGCCCGCGAAGCACATCCAGACCGTCGTCTATTCGGCGCTGCAGGGACAAGCAGAAGACGTCACACTGCTCACCCTGCGGCCGAGGATGTAGTTTAGGAACTGCCTAGGGAGGAGTTCCGGCGTTGGGAAAGAACTTTAGAACTTTGGGCTCAGAGCAGTGCAGGAGCTCTCTTGCAAAAGTGCGAGTCTCAGAGACAGATTTGAAAATGTACCTCGTCACGACGAAGATAGTAGAACGAAGAGCCAATGTGAAAGTCCAAACACTCGTACTAGTGGTGTAGTGACAGTCGTCGTGGTGGGCTGGTTGTCGTCCTCGTAGTGTGCGCTGCCTGCAGTGGTCCTACTACCAATCAAGAGCGTGACAACGACAATAGTGAAAGCAAAAGGCCCACAGTGAGGTTAAGAATGGTGAAGCGAGTGTAAAATCCAACTGCTCGTCATCAGCATGGTCATCCAGCTGCAGGTGCCCATTGTATCCACTCCTTCCCTGCTCATCAGCAGCTGTCAGAGAATCACCACAGCGGAGTAGCAGCAAGCCGCCACATCCCATCACCAGCAACACCATCATTACCCTCACCAGCATGATCATGATCAGACTCACCACCACCAAGACTACCATGATCTACACAATTGTCTTTGCCACCGCAAACACCATAACAACAGCAGCACCCTCGCCACACCACAGCAGAAGCATCAAGAAGCAGCATCACCACAGCCGAAGCATAACCGTCTCCGCTATAGAAATGATAACTAGTTGCCAATATCCGCGTCTGCACCCTCCTTATTATCATCACGGTCATTGCCGCCAGATTGGTCTCCATCTCTCTCTCTCTCTCTCTCTGCCGGCAACGGCCCGAAGGCGTTAATTTGTCTCCCTCATCATCATCATCATCGTCATCATCATCATCCTTATCAACATCAGCATCATCGACAACACTGCCACACTGACCACCATCACCGTCCACCACCATCATCAACCAGAACTAGACTACCATTGGCTTTCATTGTCTCGATCATCAGCACACCCACCGTTGTTAACAGCATCATGGCCGCCATATCACGGTCACCAGCAACATGGTCAGTCTCACCACCACCAGCATCGACATCATGATACACCGTCATCACCTTCGGTGATTCAGCAGCAACAGTAGCAACAACTACAACAACGACAACAACATGAACAACAACGATGACCACCACGACGACCTCGACAACGGCAACAAGAAGACGGAGACTTGCCTCACCACTAGTCTTAGCTTCAGCATGGTGATCTTGCAATTCGTGTATTGTTTGGCTTCGTTTTGCTACTGGTTAATTACTCTCCATGATAATCTTCAACTTCTTCTCCATGGTTGCGATTGCCTTTGCCTTTTCAACGGACCCTGACTGACCTTGAGGTACCAACAGCGGCCGTCGCTACCATCGTCCGGACCACGCACAGCCGATGGGTCTCGATCCGCCCAGGCAGCCGGATACCTTTGGCTTGCTTGGGGTTGCAGGGATCAGGGTCACAAGGGGTGGCAAAGACAGTCTAAGACTTAGACAAGTTGGAAGTCAGGACCCGAAGGGCCGGGCTCGAAGTCCCTCAGATTGAAGACATGTTCCGAAGATCAACCCGAACCACAGGGGGACAAAACGAAGCCATAAACTTACAAGCCCAGCTGCCCGAAGCCAACACCTGCGAGGGCCCTACGTATGCGGCCGAGGCGCAGAACCTGCTCCGAGTCGCGGTTTCTGAGGATCTGGAACTGGCCACCTGTCAGGGTCTGAACGCCGCAGTGCAAGCTTTTGGTTCCGTCATTCTCCGTATCAAGGCGTCAATAGAATTAAAGGCCTTTCCAAGATTTGAACCTGGCACATCAAGGCTTCTGAAATGCGGCCCCTTTGCAATCACAGTGCGAGGTCCGATCCTTCCACCGGAGACGGAGACTTACCAGAGGAAGGGGCCTCCAAACTACCCCAGCCCATCCCAGCTCACAGCACGTGGCCACAAGTATCCTCTGATTATCATCTGTTGGGATGTTTGGCTTCAACTCGATGGTCGTGGCTGCTACATACTTGCTGTCCAGGTTGCCGGGTGTTCGCTCACTACGCAGCCCTAACGAGACCCACGTGCAGCCTCGACCTTTTCGCACCTGACATTACACACGTGACGTGGCTAGTATTCTATCTCTGTGTGGAGGCGTAGCTATCTTGTTATGTACATACAAAAAATGCATGTGACTTGCATGCGCAATCATATCCTACCCAGCCTACCCACGCACACATCTGCTGGCTGTGTACCTGAGCATACACCATCGACGATCGACCTAGCCCCACACAGTGAAGTCCGTTGGGGGGCAAGCTCCGAGCGTCGGATCCATCGTGGTGTCATTTCGCTGAGCATGCAGGGGCCTCTCTCACATGCCTCCCCACGGTCCACCTGGACGAATGAGGTGAATCTCAAAGGTCCAGCTGCCATCGGCCTGTTGCACCATGGGCTCCTCGGTTCTTCCCGAAGCAGCCAGGGAGAACTTTGAAGAGGGCTTTGGAGCTTTGGGCTCACGGCTCAGAGCAGGCCTGGAGCGATGCAAATGAACTCAAAGGAACCCCGGAGTCCGGGTGCAAAAGTCGGGAGAACCATCGCTTCGAGGAGTTCTTCTTTGCGCAGAGAGGGTTAGGAGTCAAAAACCTAGCGCTGCAGTCTGAGAAATGGCCGAGGATCAATGCCCCAGCCATTGAAGTCGGCTGTGATGAAGTAGGCGCCCTTTTTCAGGTCCTCCTCAGGCGGTAAGGCCAGTGAAGCTCCCATACATCTTCCTGAACCCATACCCTGTCGCACCCGCCGAGCCCGAAAACTCAATCCACAAACCCTTTTCCTGCTTCGAGTTTAGGATACAGGGTCTGGGATGGATGGCTCCAAAATTGAGTAAGGAGGACTTCCAATATTCATGCTGCTGGTTTGGACTTTGGGAACCAATCGAAGCTTGGTCTTCAAGCTTGCGAAACTCAGAGCGGCCTGAAACATATATTGGTGGTTTTGAAATTTTAAAGCCCGAAATCCTGAAATCAGACACAAGATCCAAAAGCTCCGCAGAGCACCCCTCAGTTCTGCAGGGGCACTACTGGCACCAATGGCTGATCCAGACGCTCCCAATCCTGAGCAGCGCTGAGCAGTCGGGGGCCCAGACAGTCCACAATGACAATTGCCGGGCCTTTTGGGGTCTGGTGGGTTTAGGGGGTTTGGGGTTTGGGGCTACAGCTTGCTGCTTGGCTAAGTTCTTGGGAGTTTCGGTGCTGATAAATCAAAAGCTGCGCAAACCGGAGGGTTGCATGCCTTGCCGCTCAAGGTTCGGCCGATTCCAGACCTTTGCAATTTAGCGACAGCCGGCTGGAAGCCCCAGACCCATGCCATTCTCCTAACATCCATCTCGACTTCTCAATGTCCTGCCCCATGTTGCATCCTTGTTTGGCAGGCACCTCAACATGATGGAAACCATCTACGTCATGGGAACCATCCAGGCTCTAGATTCTGTTTTGATTTCCGAGGTCTGGCTCAAACTGGATGTGCACGGGGTGCAAAAGGCACGCTTGCCTTCACATCTCGCAAGGCCAAAGGGATAAAACGCTTGTTTTGGCTGTCTTCGGATCACGGCAGTCTCGGAAGATGTGATCCTAGTATGGACAGCCTACCAATGTCACTGTGTGAACCGCATGAGCTGACCAGCGAATGGTGCTCAAGAGACTTGGCTGCCGTCTGTACTGCAAATTCCGAGGGTCGATCCCTCACCCCCCTGTGCAGCACGGCTGCTGGACAAAGCTTCACATCTCCAAACGCCCCACGTTGAAACGGTGTCAACAAATTGCAGGGGCCTGGAGTCAGCTCGCGCTGCTATTGGGGTGGTCGCGGCAACGCCAAGCAACTGTACAAAGGCTACCCATCGGTGTTCTGCACTTTAGCACGGCCTGCATTCATAGCGATAGCACCAATAATTCCAGAGGCCAAGAATGCGGCCTTTGGCGCAGTGTTTGCCGCACCTACCTTAGCCACGAACGCACTGCTACATCCATGAGCCTCTTGCTATGGTCCTCGTCTTCATTCTCCAAAGGTTTATTCGGGCTGGGAGAACTCCATGACCCGATCCCAGCTGGTCTGTCCGGCAGGATATTCTGGAATCCACAAGCCCTGCCGTAAATGACAAACGGTCGAGAGCGTGCCCAGCTAAACAGTTGCAGACTAAGGCACAAAACAGCAGGTTGGCGGATTTCATGTGGGCACTGTCCCACGTGGCCCTGAGCTTCGTGTTCGGCGCTGACACCTCCGCGTCGATTGCCTTCGAGAGAAAGCCAGCGACAAAAACAAGGAGTGCTTGCTCACTTCGGCCTGGTCGGTTCATGAGGTGCTGACCTCAAAGCCTTGAAGCTGCAAAACTATGCCTATGCCTTCATGAGGGCTGCTTTTTCAGCTGAAGCTTTGGGGGTAACTGCCCCTTCTCAGCCCGCAACCCATGCAATCCAAGGCTTTCATGACAAAACTAAGTGTCTCATCCTGCATCCACTAGCTTCGTTCCTACACTTCCGGTCATTGCTTCTCCAAAGCCTGGGCGACAGCTGCATCACCGTCCGATGGCTCCTTTGGCACTTCTGCTGGCTGTCTCACTGCGACCTGGCGGTGCTGACAACTCAATTCATTCGCTAAGCCACGTGGCTAAATGACTGAGTTCTGACTGAGACACATCATGCTGAAAGCTGAGGATGAGGAGATGCAGTATCAGCTTAGGTGCCGTGCTAAGGGCCGTGAGTCCCTTATATAGAAGGTCGAACTTCCAACCCGATGCCCTTCACCCTGAACTCGAAATCACCGACAGTCCCAGCAGAAGCTGCGAACCTGCACATCCTTGGAAGGGGCGGAGTGCGCACTTCCCCGGAGGGAGGAGTTGGTGCCGTTCTGCTCCGGGCACTCTAAGCAGCCGCAAGCTGACCCAAGGGTAAAGACGTGCCAGGAACCAACCTGGGCGCAGGGGAGGGCCAGGAAGGACCGCATGCTCCAGGAACCCAAACGGACCGACCCGTTGCATAGGCCAGGAGGCATCCTCCAATCGGCAGCTGAGGCCACACTTGCAGTAGAGGAAGTTATTCCAGGAACTCTCTGCCAGGTCTTCGGGTGCTCCCTCTGAAACAGGCTCTGTGGCGGCCAGGGCTGGCAACACCAGAACGAGCACCATGCAGAGCGACATGGCAGGTGAAGGCAAAGGCGTGGCGCAAGGTCCTACCACTAGCAGAATCACCGGAACAGCAACCTACATAATGCAGCCGGACGAAATACTTTTTGGTCAGCAAGGGCACTTCACCTCAACAGGGACTGGGGCAACTCTGACCTGTCTCGCTGCTCTCATCAGGAAAGAATGCAGGCAAAATACCAAGCAATTTTTCACTGAGCACGGGGCCACCAGGCGCCATTTCCTGGGCTCGCGAATCCGGAACGGAGCTGCTTTCTCGTTTCGCATTGAGGGGTGGTATAACCGGTATCTCTCACAGTTTCGCCGCAAATCAGGGCGTTTCAATAGGGTATTGGATGCCACACACTAACTCACATGAAGAAGCACTCCTGATGAATTAGGATTACATCAGTGCCAAGAGAGTAGCGCATGGCAGAGTTGGAGAACAGTCGTAGTTAATCGCAATCAGCCCCTCCTGCCCTTGGCTCAGCCTCTGCCAGAAATCAACACCAAACCTCCTACCATCAAAGCCAAAAGCCCTCAAACCAAACATATTATAGGGGATATAATATGGTTTAGTACCATCAAATCCAAAAGCCCTCAAACCCTTCAGACCCGAAGACTTCAACTGCACATGGAAGTGAACCTCACTGTCCTCTACCCAAAAGCTGAACCACGCGCAGCTGAGCAAAATCCCCGATATATAGGAGACAATGACAGTGTTAACATGGGGACCGATACCTGATCTAAGATCCCGAAATTAAATCCCTGCAGGAGAGAACCCCTTATCGCAAAAGAACTCCCTATCCTCAACTCAGCTCCCCGAGCCCTACCAAAGCCTCCAACCTGACCCCATAAACCCCTGTACCGCCAGACGCTATACCCCGAGACCCAAACCCTCTTAGACCCGATAAACACCCGAAACCCTAAACGTCGTAAGCCCTTCCCGCTGATTACCGGGGCTTCCGGCCCATTGATGGCCAGCCGCACCTTCCACGCAGAGCCCGCAAGTCCGCGGCCTGTGGCCTCCAGGCAGACTCGCATCGTCGGTACGCACATATACAGTTTATATGCGTGCATGATCGTGCATGTATGTATATGTATATGTATATGTATATGTATCTGCATGTGTATGTGTATGTGTATAAGGGTATATATGAGCATATATATATATATATATATATATGTATGTATGCACATATGTATATATATATGCATAGACATGAAGTGTTTGTGTGCATATGTCCGTATGTATGTGCGTGCGCGATTGTGTGTGTGTGTGTAGGCACGTACGTATGTATGTAAATATGTATATTTGTGTGTCTGTATGTGTGTGCGTCTGTGTGTATGTGATTCTGTGTATGTTAGGTTTGTGGGCATGTTCGTCTGTGAATGTGTATATGTATGTCTCTGTGCAATATAGTGTAGTGTAATGTAGTATAATGCACGAGTAGTGTGATGGCGTGTATGTATGTATCATGTAGTAATAGGTGCATGTGTATGGATTAAGGGCCTATGCATGAACCTGTTCCTTTAGTCAAGTTCCTAAGTTGTTTGCGCATCCGCTTGCTCATGTGCTCATGTACCTATGAACTCATGAACTGAATGAGCCAACTACACTGCACTACATGCATGTACTTTTTACCTATGAACTTGCTTATCCAATGTATACTGACTGCTTTGAGGCTGTAAGTTTGAGCATTACCGCCAGCGAGTTATCCAATACTCAATATGGCTCTGGGATTGTTCAAGCAACATGTTAGGTTGCTGGGCTTTGGTGGCGCTGGCGGCCTATTTTGCATACAGGATTCATCTTCGGTGTTTCTATCGCATTGTCCCAATGGTTGGAGGCATCCACTGTGATTCGAGAACCAAAACTTCTGGCGTTGTTGGTGCGGCTTCGGTGACCTCGGAAGCTCAAGGCGGTCACTGCTTTCGGGGGATTGCCGAACCATGCTCGAAACCCAAAGCGAAAACCTCCTCAAAGATTCCAGGACCGGGCAAATCCACCATTTCGGATCCCAAGCCCATTTTAAGAGTATCTGATGAAATAAAGCCTTTATAATTTTATAACTTACGTACGCTATCCCTGGCCTCTTCCGCTGCACCGGATGCTCCCCCAGGTGGACCCTCGTTTCGATCGAAGCTTTGATGCCCCAAGGTTCAGAACTTGTTTGCTTTAGGCCTTTGGAGTTCAGGGGCGGGCTGCGGGCTTGGGCGACTTCGGCTCCACTTTTTGACTTTGAAGCACAGAGATTCTCAAAGTTCTGGGTTGGGGTTCACACTAGCCACCTTCGTAAACCACATGCCAATCCTGCCAAAGCCTACCAGCTCTCAGAGATCGAAAACCCTAACCGGCATGCTTTCCATAGTGCCGGTGAAACAACCAGTGTAGTGCTACACAAGTCCCGATTCCCGGAAGTCGCCGTGGCCTTTGGCCGCAAACGCAGCTCCGCCTGAGGTCGTCCGTCCAGCAGCCAGGAGTTGCCTCTCAAACGCAGCGCCATCCGCTTGTGTCAGGTTTCGACACTGTGACGGCATTCGATTCCGTATTCGCGGCTTAGCGGCTTAGGTTGTGTGCTTCGGGCCGAAGGTCGAGGATGCAGGGCAACGGTCAAGTTGACTTAGGGCTAAGAGTTGTCGTTTTTGGCTGAAAGGTAAGGGCAAAAAAGACGTGCAAAGAGTGGGTGGGTTGGGGTCTGAAAAGCGAGACGTGAAACAATCTCGCATTCGATTGACAAGTAAGTCCTACATCAATCTGAGACCAATCCTAAAACCCCAAAGCCCAGAAACCCAAATCCGGTAGCCCTAGACCCTGCAACTCTGAACCCTGTAACCCCAAACCCTTAAACTCCCGAAACCCTGAACCCAAAACTCTTCAAAACCCAAACCCCTCCACACCCGAAACTCCTAAACCCCTGAACACCTAAACTCTCGAACCCCTGCACCGGAAACTCCTAAACCCCTAAACACCTAAACTCTCGAACCCCTAAACTACCCGACACTCCTAAACCCTTGAACACCTAAACTCTCGAAGCCCTAAACCCGAAACTCCTAAA
>CAJNDV010035256.1:15116-26786 GCA_905221635.1 Symbiodinium sp. CCMP2456
GCACATAAACACATAAAACCCCTCAACCCTAAAACCCAACCTCCAGAGTCTGCATCGGGGCCACAAACCGAGGACTTGGAGGGCGCCTGGCTTGGGCATCTCTAAAGGCTAGGGTTGAGGATTTAGGTTTAGGGTTTAAGTTCAGAGGATGGGAGCAGGTAGAGGTAAGGCATGGGCTGGACGAGCTTGCTTGTTTGCTTCTGGTTGGTGGGAGGGGGGGAATTGGTTGGGCTTTGGGATTCAGGTTTCAGCAGTTTAAAGATTTTGGGATGCAAGGTGCTGGATTAATTCTACTTGTAGGGGGCTTTCTGGGTTGGGGCTGAACTTGCATTCGCGTACTGGAAAGAAGTTGAGGCAAGCTTGTGCCTGCAGGTATCTTCACCTGTCAGACCTTTCTAAACTACATAGGCTTACGCATCGGGTGTTTGGAGTGTAGGGCTGCAGAGCATTGGGAAACCTGGGTGTGCGAGAAATCAATCTTGCTTTGGCCGGAAGAGCTTCAAAAAATGATGATATGGAAAAGAAAACTAGCATCCAGAAGCTGTCAAGCTCACGGTGTAAAGTCGGGCTGTCACTCTACGCTCTGCGAGCATGCGCCGGGACCTTGTGCTGCTCCGGGTAAAGGCACCTGGCTTATGGCAGGAGCTTGGCTGGACATTGCGGACTGATCATGGATGGTCGAGCGGCAGGAAGCAGATTTTGGAGGAACTGTGTTCGAACAGGATGCCACAGGTAAAGTACAGAGCAAGCAGGAGAGCCATCAGGAATTGTGCCGAGGTCCTTGGCCTCAGTAACCCAAGGAACCAAGACCCCCTTATTCGAAAGCCCCCAAAGCCCAACAGAGAGTTTCCTGAAGCTCCTGTACTACTGTCCTGTACTCTACTGTGCTGTGCTGTACTGTACTGTAATGTACTGTACTGTACTTTGGATTAACGGTTGACCACTCGACTCGACGAAACAACACAACCTCACGCACCAAGTCGCTCCATTCCTGTGTTTCTAAGAAGCCGACAAACTTCCTAACCGCAAACTTTGCAATCCTTGGGCCACAAGCCCTCAAAGGCATGAACCGCAGACCCAAACATCCGGAATCTCGAAACCTTCAAACCCGCAACAGTCAAAAACCGAGACTCCTAAACCCGTAAAACAGATCGACTGACACGGAGCGTAACAATAATGACAACAAGAAACAGACCTCACAGCATTATAGCAACAACTGCTTGATGATGATGACGATGATGATGATGATGGTAGTGATGATGATAATAACAATAATGATGATGATAATTATACTATATTATAATGATGATGATGATGATGACGATGATATGAGGATATGATGATATGGTGATATGATGATGATGGTGATGCTGATGCTGATGCTGATGTTGATGTTGATGATGATGATGATGATGATGATGATGCTGATGATGATGATGGTGAAGATCTTGATAATGACGATGATGATGGTGAAGATGATGATGATGATGATGATGACAATGATGCTGCTGATGCTGATGATGCTGATGATGGTGAAGACCTTGATGAATGACGATGATGATGAAGGTGAAGATGCTGATGATGACGATGATGATGATGATGAAGATGATGACGATGATGATGCTGACGATGATGAAGATGATACGATGATGATGATGATTGTGATGACGATCATGGATGGTCCTCATGGTGATCATGATCACGACAACCATGACTATAGAAACCATATCAATAAGGGTGGAGTTTCATTTTTGACCGATTGTTTTCTTGTGTTGGCTGTTATTTTGTTCTTTTTGGCTGGCTATTGTCGCTTTCGCTTCCGCGAGCCAAAGAGGGGCCAAACATAAGTCCGGTGCTCAGGAAACGCGCCAGCAGAGCCATGTATATATTTATCTATGTGTATATATATATATATATATTGTCGTTATACAAATATGCATATATACCATATACCTATATTATCTACTTTATGCTCTGTACTATATCCTATATGCATATACAATATACCATGCACAACAGACTATAGATTCTATACTATATAGTATTTGGTGTTAAACTACATAATCCAAACTATATGCGATATACTATCTACTATGTACTAGTACACAAGTATTTAATACATAATAAGTAGTAGATCGTATCTAGTAACAAAACATATAACGTATAGCATGCAGCATATAGTACATAGTATATAGCATTAAATACAAAGTATTTAGTGAATAAGATGGAAATAGAGATAGATATAGATATAGAAGTACATATATATATATATATGTATATATAATATATGTATACTACTCAGAACCTGTGCAAGTGTGTGTATATATATATATGTATATGACACACAAAGTATAGAGAGAGAGAGATGTGTGTGTCTGTGGCATGGCCGCAGCCGAAACGGCTGCGCACCGACTGGTGTTCCCTTCCGCACCTCCCGGTACGCTTCGCCCCCCTCCCCTCTATCCCGACCCCCCCAGACCCAAAAAGAAAGTGCACATAATAAAAGTCAAAAATAAATACGCCTCCAGTTAGGAGTAATAGTGACAGCTATGAATCGATCAAGAAGCAAAGTAGCGGTGTGAATAGCCCCCGAATAATCAAGACAACGACTCATCATAATAATACCGACAAGAAAAGCTATACACAATGTGATGCTAATAGCAGCAAAGCAGCCATAGCCACAATAACAACAAGAATGTTACAATAACCGTAGTCATAATCACCATCATCATCACTGTCATGAACAACACCACCATGACAATAGCAATAAGAACAACAGAAGTAATAATGAATATAGTACTGACAACATCACCATGACAATAGCAATAAGAACAATGGAAATAAAAAAAAAAATATAATGCTGATAGTAGAAAAACTGATTGTTATGGCAATACTGGTTGTACCAACACAGATCATGATCATAACGACTCTGTCTCAGAGAGCCGACCTCAAAGGGTCGCCATCGAGCCAGATCTGGAACTGTTCCCACCTGCGGTTCGGCGCAAGATAAAGCGAATTAAGCGTGTAAGTGTATAATGTTTGAGTCTCTAGGGGATCTTAGATTTTTAGGCCGTTTCGCTTCAAGACTTGAGGCTTAAGGGTGTAGGTGGAGATCAGGCCCAGGGTTCAGGGTTTAGCCTCAAGAGTCCTGGGTTAGGTTTTAGGATCAGAATCAGCACAGGTTTGGCCTTAAGCACGCTTTTGCGGTTGAGCTGTCGGGTCTCAAGCGATTTACCTTAGACCACGCATGGCCTCCTATGTAACCTCCGACGAAAATCTGACACGCGAAGTATCAAAACATCTGGAGCAATCCCCCAGGCCACTCCTGTACTCCCCAAACTCCAAAGGTACATTTCAGAGAAGGCATCCGGCTTTGGCCGAAAACGCATTGGGAACAGGGCACCCTCCCCCCAAACCCAAAAAGTCGACTCTGAAGGTTGCCAGCTCGTCTGACCACAGTAGGCCTGTTCTCGCCCAGCGTGACAGAGCAGCTGAAAACGCCCTCCGACTCCTGCGCCACAACAGCAGCGTTGGCTTTCATCGTGCTCTGATGAATTGTGAAGCTGCTTCCAGGCTTCTGCTTGTCGGGCACACTTCGGTAGGCCCTTGGTTGTACCCCAATCGTAGTGGAACTCAGGATCAGGGGGGGAGGGCTTTTGGGCCTTTCGATCCCGTGATCCGCATGCTTGAGCGAAACTCATCAAGTCCGAAATATACTCACGAAGCCTACCTGCCCTCCCTAGAAACCCGACACCTCGGGACCAAAATCTCCTGATCGTCGGAACCGAGATCCCCTTCGGTTCCGGCAGTTTGAGGATTGGCTAACGTACGTACATAGTGCGGCTTGATTTCAAGGACGCCAAGTTGAATCCCAAATTCGAAGCTCAACTGGTCCTTCTTCATGGGCTGTGGCTCCCACTCGGAAAAAGTACCTCCAAGCACACAGTCGTCTTCGCTGTTGGATGCTCCCTGAGCCTCGTGCATGCCAAGATCTTCGCACTGCCCTCATTCAACCTGCCCTCTCCCCCGACCCATCTCAATCTTATGTGGCCATCGCTTACGGCTTCCGAATATTTCATCGGGTTCGCCTGCGATGGCGAAATGCTGCTTGGGCATCGAGTCCCCATCCACTTTGCCACCTGCGATGGCAGCGGGAAGCAACAGCTGCCTGTGAAAATTATGTCCTCTTCGGAAAAAACTTTGTGCCATGGGCCTGAAGCTGTGCAGCCCGAAAACCCCGTCAAGCCCGAAGTCCGCGTTCCTCGCAGACCGTGTCGCTGGCCTCCCCCGGGCCAGAAGACCAAGCCGTCCGCCAGGGGCATTGGCGCCGCAGAGTCCGGAAGGTGGCTGGTGTCCTGGATGAAATCGTTCGGGTAAAGAACCCGGGCATAGAAATCATAGAAACCCTGCACTTTGCGGCAGGGTGCTCAGGATTGGGGGTGTGGGGTTTGGGATGGGTGGCTCAGGGTCAAGGAGATTGTGAACTGTGCTTCTGCGAAGTCGTGAAGTCCGGGCTGTACATGTCCAGCGCTTCGAGCCGCCAATATCCTTGCCTAAGTGTGCTTACATACAAACTACGAGACTGCTCCGACTCTGAGAAGTTTCAGGTTTTGAGTTTGCCGTCTCGCAGCTTGGGGCTGAGGGTGAACCACGGATGACACGTTCGAACTGAATCGGTAAAACCTTCGCCTCGATTATTTCTGATCCCTAGGCAGAAGCAAGGCAAAGAGGGCCTTGGCAGCGTAGCTCACGACTGACACGTTGGTGCCACCGAATCCGCGGGAGAAGGAGGTCATGAAGGTCGAGGCCATGCGGAAAGGAACCACCTTCGGCTACACACTTCTTCTCGTGTCTGGGAGCTGTTAGCTTCTTCTTCCGACTTGCTTCAACAAGAGGCCTGCTAGTCTACAGGCACATCTCGCACTGGGGCTTGAGATGCCGTGGGCATCTACCGGATATGCTAGAGCTGTTAGACTTGAGGTTGAGGGCCTAGGGCCCAGGGGCTTCGGTGGATTTCTGAAAAGGCAGCGTAGCGCTGGGGAAATGTCTGAAGCATCAACCAGAGATGTCCTGAGCGACTCCCGGCTCAGAAAGTCTTCTGTGCACTTTCTGCTTCTTTTTCACCACAAGGGGTTTAGGGTTTAGGGTTTAGGGTTTAGGGTTTAGGGAGAACATCAAACCTTCCGCTAGGATGGCATGGCTTGGGTCGACAAAATGGGGATGCTCCCGGTCTCAACACGCTGCGTCTTCTTGCCATGCGGCAGTCGCCGCCGTGCCTCCCGGAAGCGTCCCATCGTCGTTGCGGACCCCGCGCTTGTCTCGGTGTTTCCAGCTTCTCGAAGAGCATGCGCACCAGGACGTGAGTACCCCACCCGCTCTGGCTGCCAGCAGCAATCGCGCTACCTTCAGGTGACCTTGTGAGCATGCGCCACGAAAAGCGGTCTTACCTGTTTCTTGGGCCAATTCCTCGGCAGCACGAGCCTCGAGCAGTAGACGCACAACAGTTGCGTAGCCTTGGACGGAAGCGTGAACCAATCCAGTTGTTCGATCAACGTCAGCCAAACCTGCGTTGGCGCCAGCATTTAACAGAAGGCGGGTAATTTCAACGTGGCCTCTGCTGGCGGCATGGATCAGAGCCGTCCGTTCGAGATGGTCAGCCAAGTCCTTTTGCGCCCCAGCCCGCAACAGCAAGGCCACACTCTCCTGCGTGCCTTGTGAACATGCGCAAATGAGAGCCGTCCAGCCGTCCTTGTCGGCCAAGTCCTTATCGGCCTTGGCCTTCAACAGCAGCCGTGCACATTCCGCATGACCACGCTGAGATGCGTACATGAGGGCTGTTCGCCCCTGACAGTCTGCGAGGTCCTTGTCTGCACCAGCCTGCAGTAGCAATCGCACAACCTCCGTGTGGCCTCTTCCAGACGCGTGCTGGAGACCCGTGGTGCGGTCTATGTGTCTTCCTGGGAAGCAGGAGCGAACGGTAGTAGAACCACCTGAGCATCCCCAGGCGTGACCAACTTTGCACCATCATCCAAAATACTGCCTTCGTGCATAAATACCTGCCGGAATCTCGGAAACCCACAGCACCTCTGCACATCTTGTTTCAAGCTTCGCACAGAACTCACCTCTTCTACGGGTACGGAGACCAGCTCCTCGCCAGCTGCATTCCAGACATGCAGCATCTGACAGCGTCTTCTTTTGCATTTCGTAGGTCGGTCAATTCCGTGGCCCTAACCGACGTTCACCTCGAGCTCTAAAAGTGGCGACTTAAGCTTTTAGGCTAAGGGCTCGAAATCCCGGGCTGCGCACTAAGACGATCTAGTCCAATCCAAGTTCGCAGAGAGGTTTTTGTGTTTAAGCCTGGTCTTCGAGCCCAGCCGAGGATCAATATCATTCGACCGTCATCGTCACCATGGTGACTGTCATCACCATCATCATTCCAGTATTCAGATAGCTATGCTGCTAGTCTTGCTACCTGATGAAAGATTATGTGTCTTCGGCAATATGCCTGTATGCTCACTCCCTTCGGCATTCTAAGCAATGTCCACATGTGCATCATGAACCGAATGTTCCTTTTGAGACTTCTGATAAGTGTGATGTTCAGTGTTGTCAGTCCCTACTGCCAGTCTTCCCATGATTGCTGTGGCTGCCGTCGCTACCATTGCTTTCATCAATGGCGCGAGCATAATTGCTGTGACTGCCATTATCGCTGCCTCTGTCACCAGAATGACCAGCTGATCATCCTGTTTCTCTCACACAGTTTACCCGGTGTTGATTCACTACTGCCCCCTTGTCAACTCACTGCAGGCTGCTGCTTCTGCCACTGCTATGACTACAACGACCACTGCGACGACTACAACGACGGCGTCCACATCACTACATTATCTCAGAAAACCTATATCGAAACTAGTGCTTCTGTTTCTGTTCGTGTCACTCTCAAACTCCGTCGTGAGAAGCTCCAAGCTATCTCTGAAGTCTACTGATAAGAAAAAGGAGATGTTGGCAAGCTGGCCTCCCAAGCCTCCGAAGCCGATGCGAAAAGATCTAAGCCAAAGCAGGCACTCTCCGATTCCGCACGTTGAATGCGAAGCCAAGTACCGCCAAAATGCGAAGACAAATCTCCCAATTCCAAGCGAAGTCCGAGCCGAAGACTTTAATCGACTCTACCCAAAACTCGAACCTTCGAAACACGAAGGCTCCCTAGCACACCCAACAGCAAACTCAAAAACTCTGCAATCTCAAGACACCCCCAAAGTCCACACGAGGAAACACAATCGCAGCGTCCCAACCCCAGTAAGCAATCAACTCTGAAATCCCAAAGAACCAAATACATGCTCAGAGTCCCTGGGCCATTCCCCAACGTCCCGTGGCCTCCGTAACGAAGTGCAAAGGCAGCTCTGAAATGTCCTATAGGCACATGCACAAAAAAGTTTTCGGACTTTGGGTGTAAGTCTTGGGGTTGCGGTGGGTCTGTTGGTGTACAGATTATGTAGAGTTCTTGATCAAGTTTGGGGCGAACCACTGTCGGGCGGCGAGTCCGACGCTGAAGCCTTCAGACCGCATGGAAGCCCCAAGGAAGGACCGGCACCGGGCTATCAGTTGCAGCTGTAGGACGTAATTCGGAAAGACTGCGTTGGGGTTGAAGCTTGCGCTGAACGTCTCCATTGCTGATCTGAATGTGCTCCGAGGAAATCCTTTCGATAGCAAGAACCTCACGGTGTTCCTCTCGCTTTCAGGCTCAAAGCCCATAATAGGCTGTTATTCCGGGCTATCTGCATCCTCAGCTCTGATCCCCGACACCCTCAACCGAAGCCACTGCAAAGCCCAGCGGCGAGGTAAGGATTCGTCTGTCTCAGGTGCATGTTCGGGCCAATGCTTCCCGCGATCTGAGCAGCGAAGGGCAGAGTTACTGCGTCTAGGGTTGTGGGTGATGGTCTGGGGTGCAAGGTTCAAAACTTGAGTCGAGTTTTGACTTAGGGTTCTGTTGCTTTGGGGGCGTTCAAAGCTTGGGCATCGACTCTGAAGGTCGATCACAGTGCCAGATGCCGTGCATGTCTCAGGGTCAGAACTGACCCCACCCCGACAACGGGCATAGCTAACCCGAAAGCTTAATTTCAAGCTCTAGACCACGCGAATCGAGACCTCACATCTCATGCCCCCAGAAACGTACAACCGAAGCCCGAGAAGGTCGGAAGCATCAAGCACTGAAGCCGAAAGCCAGGCGACACTGGTCAGAATGGACTGCATGATGCTGACCTGGCAGACTCGGAGGCGTTGATCAGATCGGGCGTTGAGGGAGTTGGGGGCTTGAAAAGTGCTGGGAAACTTCGTGGGCCTTCCGAACTAGAATAACTTTAGGAACCCGAAGTCGGCTCTGGGGTTCAGAGCGGCGATCAAAGCATGCCAGGAGAACGCCACTGCCTCCATGCTGCGCATTTCCGATGCCGGTCTTCGAAGCCTTGTGGGCCCACCCCAGGTTCCGCATGCAATTAGGGTTGAGGACTCTTGGTTTCGATGTGCCCAAAGAAAGGCATTTTGCAAGCTGTCTGAACTGGATGCCCATTTAGCTTCACGACATCCGCTTCAATCCCTTGATTCCTTACTGGCCCTGCTGCCCAACTACCCAAACCAACAAGCCGCCCATGAGTCGCCTTTCCAGAAGAACCGGGAGGAGAAGAGAAGATGAGTAAGGCCCCACAATTCAACGTGCAATTTTTTTTTATTATGCGGATTTTTTAATACCTATGTTACCTATATAAACAGATATTTTATACTACCTCCGTTGGCTTCGGGCCCGGGCCGCCAAGCCTATTTTAAACATAAGCGGCTCGCCCTCTACCCCTCCACCCCTCCAATGGGGCCCCTCCAACCTTCACCCCTCACGACCCCTCCACCCCTCCACCCTCCACCTTTCCACCCCTCCTGACAATTACGTACTCTTCGTCGTCTCCTGCTGCTCTTCATAGTCATATCTTCAGCTCAACCAACTTTATGTCACATGTCGTCGTCATATATCGTCATGGTTATCATTCACCCGGTCAAAGAACCAATCTTGGATGCATGTTGCCTGCAGGTGTCAGGCCTCTCCCGAACCTGCCTGGATGATCAAAGGCCCCTTGATCGCGAAACGCAAGAACTTCAGGCGTTATCTCAGGAATTCTGCTGAACATAAACAAGGTGCAAACAGAGCAAACGATCCCAAATACCGGCTGCGCGTTCAGAACTTACTCCTTCCAAACATTTTCCAAAGCACAGCTTGGGCTGTGGCTCTCATGAGAAGCGGAGCATCGTCGTCGTCAGCAAGGCGCAGAACCTGAGTCTAGTAGCCCTCCAAGATCCTGTAGAACAAAACTCTTGACTTAAACAGTTAGGATTTCGGGTTGCGGCTGCTCAACCCATTGACCTGCAAGAACAACACTTTAGCCCTTCAACATCGACCCGAGACAAAGCCGAGCTAGCAAAAACTACGCATTCCCCGTGCGGAACAGCTGGATTGACTGGTAGGTCTATGGTCTACGGGGATAAAAGGACCATGGGGTACTAGATGAACACTTCTGATGATGATAGTGATGATCATCCTGATGTCGTTGGTGGTGGCGATGGCACGGGCACTTGTGACGGTGACGGCGACGGCGGCGGTGAAGGGGTGCGGATGATCGTGATGCTGATGACGATGGCGGTGGCGGCGGCGGTGGCAGTGGTGGATGTGTCGGCATTGGAGGTGGTGGGGGTGGCGGTGGAGTGGCAGTGGTGGTGGCAGTGGCGGCGGCAGTGGCGATGCCGTGCCCGCATACATGACCTGGTGGTCATTCTCGTGAAGAGGCAGATGGAAAACCTGCACGCTAAGACGTCAATGAAAATAGCGCATGCTGCCCAACAACTCCATGATCAACACGATCACCTGCACCATCATCAATGTCGTTGAGGTCATCTTTGGCAAGAGGTGTTCCCACCTGCGGCCTGTCTAGTCAACCAGCCTCGTGCATTTGATTGCAGGTTAAACATATGACTCTCCAACTACTCCACAGGATCTTACATTGTTATTGCTCTCGCATGTAAGGTTTTTGGAAACACGACAGAAGCTTCGACGCGAGCACTCGGGGTTTAGGAAGTGAGGAAGCATCTTGAGCCAGGCAACTCTGGAGCAGGAGTTCGCCTGAGCATCCGTTTCTAAGCTCGACTGCCCGTCATGTATGGTGTGGGGCTTGCAATGATTGAGAATCAGGAACCGATACAGCGTAGGGCTTGCGTGAAGTGCATCTAACTAACATCCAAGTGTTGGTGTCAGCAAGCAACAGAGGCAGAACCCGGAGAGAGCTTGATGACAGCCCTTGACTCCCACACTACATCTAGCGACTCGGCAGGCACTGCAGAAACCCAGTGCAACAAAAACATGGGGATGGGAGCCTGCGGTACGATGCAGTTGGTAACGATTTGAGACTTGGGGGTTCGAGCTTCCAGCTACAGCCAATGCTTCCAAAGGCACAGAAGTTCTCAAGAACTACTGCAGCCAGTCACTATGCCCGACACTGTACATGTAGAAATGCATGCAATTATGTTCATGAAGTTGTCTATTCATATTTAGAGAGAGAGATAGTAATGTGTCTTTCCTATATATATATGTAGAGGTAGACAGAGAGAAAGAGTGACACCT
Source organism: Symbiodinium sp. CCMP2456 (assembly GCA_905221635.1). Taxonomy (NCBI): domain Eukaryota; class Dinophyceae; order Suessiales; family Symbiodiniaceae; genus Symbiodinium; species Symbiodinium sp. CCMP2456. The sequence goes on from CAJNDV010035256.1 coordinate 25,768, forward strand.
CGTAATATGTATACATATATATATATATATATGTGAACTATATATAAACACACATAGAAGACACCTATACCCACAACAAAGCTCTGGGCCTCGACGGGGTCCGCCAGTTGGGAGCCGATGCCGTACATTTCACATCCGTCGATGTCCATGCCTTGCAAAAGAAACCGAACAACATGACAAACACGTAACTTCAAATGAGGGATAGAAACAAAGACAGCAACGACCACGGCGAAGAACGTCGACGACGACGACCACCACCACCACCACCACCACCACTGATCACAACAACACCACTCTCAACACTTTCACCATTTTCGCCACAACAACTACCACCACCACCGCCGCCGCCACCACCACGACACCACCACCACCACCACCACCACCACCGCCACGACCACACCACTACCACCGCCGCCACCACCACCACCACCACCACCACGACAAGAACAGTATCAGCAAGAGGGAACAGCCACAACGACCAGAGCAAGAGCAACACCAACAGCGAGCACAACCACAGCGACGACAGCCATAACGACCTACCAGAACCACGGCCACACGGCAAGAAGACGACGACCACCACCGCGATTACCACCAAGACCTCCACGAAGGCAAGGTGGCGACAAAAGAAAAGTCTGCACAGTGACTGGGGCTTTCAGAATTCAAGGCCTGGACGCATTTCAGCTCCTTCCTTTGTCCTAGTGTGTGGGTGTGGGTGCTATTTAAGAAGTCGGCAGTTGACGCAATCAAACACACAGAAGGACTTTAAGCACGAATCATTCCGGGCCTGTCAAGCCTGCCGCGTACACGGCCTCAGCATGGTGGACGGCTTTGTGGTGAGAGGTGTGTGTTCTGGTGCAGGGTTTAGGGACTGCTTTTTCAGACATGCGGCCGTGTTCTGAATACTGTGCGCGTTTTGTGTCACACTCGTTTCGGGCTGACTCTCCTTCACGATACCTCCAAGCACATTCAGCAATGTCGGCACCTCTGGCAGCTATGATACCGATTAAAATCAGAAGCTC
>CAJNDV010035258.1:0-16219 GCA_905221635.1 Symbiodinium sp. CCMP2456
AGGGCACCACAGTGGAGACCATAGGCACATCCTCATTCTGGCCTTCTCTGCAACGGAGGCGAGATCCTCCAGGGCTTTCTGGAGTTTAGATTTAGGGTTTAGGGTTTAGGGTTTAGGGTTTAGGGTTTAGACTTAGGGTTTAGGGTTTTGGGTTTAGGGTTTTGGGTTTAGGGTTTTGGGTTTAGGGATTAGGCTTTAGGCTTTAGGCTTTAGGCTTTTGGGTTTGCCGTTTACGGGTTTAGGGTTTAGGGTTTAGGCTTTTGGGTTTGCGGTTCAAGGGTTTAGGTTTAGTGATCAGGCTTTGGAGTTTGGGGTGTGGGGTTACTTGCGGTGGGCGTAACGCTGATTACAGGGGCTAATTGATTGCCTTCAGGATTAGAATCGTGCCTGTTCCAGCATGTTTATGGTGCTGTTGATGGTGTTTTATAAGGGCCTTAATTTGCATTGATGACTGGAACGAGGTTTGGGGCAGACTGGCATCGTGAGTTTATGGGGATGGTGTTCAAGCCGCGATCCTGAAATTGAACCCTTCATACAAACCCCCCTGAAGCCGAAACCCCAGCGCCCTAAACCCTAAACCCCAAACCCCAACCTCCAAACGCCTAAACCCTAAACCCAAGCGCCCTACCTCCCAACCCTTAAACCCCAAACCCTCAACTCCAAACGCCCTAAATGCTAAACCTGAAACCCCAAATCCTAAACCCAAAGCGCCGTAAACCCTACACCTTAAACCCCAAACCCTAAACCCCAGACGCCCTCTAAACCCTAAACCCATACTCGCGGCATGCAAAGATCCAGGAGGCCTCGGCGTCGCCGAAGCTTTGCCCAGTCTCAGCGGCCTGGTCGCCTGGCTCGGAGGGCGTTGTTCTAAGGTTTTTCCTTATGGGGGTTTCCAGGGTTTTCTCTTTTCGGGGCTTTGTGGCTTTCGTGATAGTGTTACAGCCGTTATAGTGGGTTGTTTGATATCTAGGTTTTGTTTGTGGTGCTCAGGGCTTTGAGGTTAGGGTTTTAGGGTTTTGGAAAGTTTGGGCTTCAGGGATTAAAGGTTCTGGGCTTTGGGGTTTGGGGGGTTCAAGCGTGCAAGGGTTTAGGCTTTAGCAGCTTTGGTTGAGGGGGGTTTAAGGTTTGGAGGTTTACAGCTTAGGGAGGGTTGAGGAGGGCCTCAGGGTGATAGCACAGCAGGTACAAGACAGATCAACGCAGTAAACCACACATAATCTGGACATGTGCCTGAACAGCTTGTGCGCTGCATTGTCCTCGAGGGTTTGGGATCGAGATATCTTGGAAGACTAGGCCATTAATGAGTTCAAACTGTTGGCCTTGGGTCAAAAGGTTGATGCTTCATGGGTAGTTCTCTAAATTATGGTCCCTTTTTGGGTCCTTATTATAATACGGCACCTATTATTTAGGGTACCCCAAAAGGGACCATAATTTTGACAACTACCCTCATGGCTGTCGGGCTCGTGGTGTAAGGGCAGGGGAATCTTGATTCTCTAGGGCTCACGGAGGTCCACCACTGGAACGTCTGTAAGGAATGATTCAGCTTCGTGTTGACCCTAAACCCTAAACCCTAAACCCTAAACCCTAAACCCTAAACCCGAGCATATGAGCTGCTTATGAAACTGATAAGTTGATCCACGGACAAGCGGGCCACAGAGTCTTGCACTTGCTGCTTTGAAGGAAAGCCGCTTAACGTAGGGGCCTTAATAATTAGAATAGGGCTTGGGGGTTCCTTATGATAATTATAGTATAATAATCCCCAAAAACCCTATTCTAATTATTAAGGCCCCTAAAAACTAGCACAATTATCAGAAGGAGCCCTCAAAATAGTATAGGTAATTATTGAGGCGCCTACATTATGAGAACCCTCAAAGCTCCGCGAGCTCCGGAGCGCCTGCCGTGACTTCTCGGATCAGCTCCTCGGCATCCTGGTCGTTGTTTAGGGTTTAGAGTTTAGGGTTTAGGGTTTAGGGTTGTGGGCTTCAGTTCACTTCCCTCTGCGATCAGGCCTTTCGGGTTTAGGGGTTTACAGGTCAGGGGTTTAGGGGTTAGGGGTTTAGGGGTTTAGGGTTTAGGGGTTTAGGGGTCTATACAGTTGGGGGTGTAGGGGTCTTTAGGGTTTAGGGTTTCCCGGCTTTGGGGTCTTGTGGATGTCGATCCGTCGCTACAGAGACATTCTGCCGCAACGAGCAGCAGCGGCACCAGTTCGAGCAGGACCAGCTGGAGCAACAGCTGAAGCAGTGGGCCTAACAGTGGTAGGTCGTATCGAACTGTCGCAGTAGCCAGCAGTGAGAGTTGTCGTCGCCGTCGTCATGGCACTAGACTGCGGCATTCTATCAGTTATAAGACGGTCGAACGAAACACGCAATAGTACTCAAAGGCCACCCAAAGCCTTGTGCTCCGCAGAGCGACCCTGAAACCCTCAGCACCTTAGAAATGGCCCGAAACCCTGAACCACCAGAATCTTAAACCCTAAACCCTGAACCCCTGTACCGTAGATTCCGAAGCCTCCGTGGTGAAGCCCGAAACCTTGACGGTCCTCTGGGAGCGTGCCCACGTCGTATCCTTCCTCGGCCATCTCCTCCAGTAGCCTTCACAGGCATCCATTAAGAGAAAGGAAATCGCGGAAAAAAACAAACAGGATGTCTGCGAAACTCGTGACCCCAGGCCCAATGATTCATGGACTTTCTTCTGCGAACAGTGCGAGAAAAAATTGCAGGTCACGTGTTACAGGTTTTAGAAGGGAAGCCTGGGGCGGGTACGTAGGCAGTCCTCCGAAAGGGACCCCCTACTGGGTTTGTCCGTGGCTCATCCGGTCTTTCCAATTTCCAAGGTCCCAAAACGCTGGCCATGTCAAACATCTCGCAGCGAGCTCAACGCAGTGAGCCGGAGCAGGTCAATGACATCAGGTGCTCGATTTCTACCGCCCCACTCTGCTTGCGCTACAAGCCCAGAATGGTGGCAATAGAAATTGTTTCCATCATCGTCCCGACACAAACCGACTACAATGAACCTAAAGCCCTCTTCTACCTGCTCGCATGTTACGACATATTGGTGAGTTGCGAGTGCTTTGACTGCTGCTGCCTGGAGGTGCTGTTATAGTAAAGACCTGAGCAGGGATTCCAGCGGCACGTGGCTCCCGCATATCCTTGTCTGCAAATATGGTGCCCGGTTTAGGGTTTTTAGGGTTTTTAGGGTTTTTAGGGTTTTTAGGGTTTAGGGTTTAGGGCTTAGGGCCTAGAAAGCCCCAGCATTCTACAAATTGCCCCTTGCATGCTGGTTTGGGGAGGTGTACGGAGATGCAAACCCTAATCCCTGAATCCTAACCCCTCCGAACTCGCTTCTGCTCGTGATGGGGCTTCCAGAAAGTCAAGCAGCATAAACCCTACCTGTAGTCTCCATTGTAGTTCCCTTTTTTGGCTTAACCAAATATATATATATATATATATATATATATATATTAAGGACCTTATATGGTATCCCCAAAAAGGAACTACAATGGAGACCATAGGTAGATAGTAGGATCGCTTCTTAAGATAAAGATCCCCAGCCAACAGCATCCCTGACCTTTCAGAAGACCCCACATGGGAGTTTCCGAAAATGAGGGGTACCTAATTTTGGGGTCCTTGTAACAAGGATCCCACTATTTAGGCGACGATATTAGGGTCCCCTGTTTTCGGAAACCCCCCCTAAACCCTAAACCCTAAACCCTAAACCCTAAACCCTAAACCCTAAACCCCACATGTCTTCTGTTTGCCGTATCTGCTGGCCGTTTCGGGCAAGCGAGATCGGGCCTTCGGGGGCAGGCTCGAGGGTCTCATGGTACACGTTTTAGGGTTTAGGGGTTTAGGGGTTTAGGGTTTAGGGTTTAGGGTTTAGGGTTTAGGGTTTAGGGTTTAGGGTTTAAGGTTTTGTTTTTTTGTTTAAGGGCCTTTGCTGCCACCTGCGCTTCAGAGCCCATATTGGGTTTAGGGTTTAGGGTTTAGGGTATACGGTTTAGGGTTCAGGATTCAGGGTTTAGGGTTCAGGATTCAGGGTTTAGGGTTTAGGGTTTAGAGTTTAGGGTTTAGGGCCGTAGTGTTTCCAAGGCAGCATTCTGACACAGGATTCAGGAAAGCAGCCCCAAGAAGTACTTCTTGATTGCCCGAGTCCTGGTGTGCCAGAAAGCCCAAAGGGCTTGGGGTTTAGGGTGTAGGGGGGAGGGCCTAGAAGGAGAAGACACGACAAGCTATGAAACCACTAGGACAACACTGTCAGAAGAAAAGAGACTCGGAACAAGGAGAATACGAATAGGTGACGTTTCAATGATCTAACATTGCAACCAATGCAATGCCAGAAAGGAACGACTACACTTGCACGTTGTGAGCTCTTGTCAACATCTTCCGGGAATTAATTCAGGACACTAGTTTCGATAAGGGGTGCTGTACTACAGCTTGGAGCCTTGCATGAATTAAGCCAAAACTGACAGCCGCTCAAATGTCTGCCACGCAACTCACACGAGACATCACGAGACCACACTGGCCTCCGTCAGTATTCAACATTCACGGACCCTGAAAACCACATCGGAAATACCCCTTGACACCGAAACCCTAAACCAAAACCCCAGAACCCCAAACCCTCAAACTCGAAAACCCCACACGACACACCCTGAAGAATTCGTCACTCCAAAGGTCCCGCCCTAATGTGAGCCCTCATATACTCAGAATAGGGGCGTGGTGTGGTATAGCATAGTATATAGTATACAGTATATAGCATCTAGCCTCCAGCTTCTCTAGCCACTAGCTTAGCATCTGGCATCCAGTATCCAGTATCTAGTCTACAGTATACAGGGAATGGCATATAGGATAGGACAGTACAGTACAGTATCGATACAATATAGCTATTCATGTATCGGGGGGGGCTATAGGGCCGTGCTATGACCATGGCCTCCGACCCCTATGTTAACACCCTAAACCCTAAACCCTAAACCCTAAACCCCTATGTTAACGTTCCGGCTCCTGCATGGCTAGCTCGCGGAGGCCTCAGAAAGTATCCAGCCTGCGTGCTTCACGTTTAGGGTTTTGGGGTTTTAGGGTTTAGGGTTCAGGGGTAAGGGTTGGTTTAGGGTTTAGGGTTTAGGGTTTAGGGTGCTGACGCAACCATACGAGTAGACTGCTGATCATTGCAATACGGAATGACAATAATGAGGGCGGCCATAAAGCGCGGTAACCACTGTTCCCAGGATAGCCTGAAAGTGCGGATGATCAAAAATACGACTATGGTAGCACTGTCAGACTACCAGCCGCAGCAGCAGCACCACCACCACCACCAACAATACCACCACCACCACCACCACAACCACCACCACCACCACCACCATCATTAACAATGACACGACCACGACGACGACCACCAGCAGCAAATCCCCTACGTCGTAGTGGTAGCGGTAGTGGTAGTGGCAGTGGTAGTGATACTGCCGGCAGCGGACGACGCCGGCGACGACGACGACGACGACGACGACGACGACGACGACGACTACTACTACTACTACTACTACTAGTTTGCCACCGCTGCCGCGACTGCTACCGCTGCCGCCCCGCCACTGCTATCGCAGCGACTATCACGACATCTCCATCACGACTACTGTCTCTGCTGTTTGTCAATGGAGTGGCAAAGATTAAAGCGATTGAAGGTCTCTTTGGTGTACGAAACCGCACGCTCGTGGCTGTAAACCGCTTTCGAAGGGATTCGCGAGGCTAGGCTCCTCTTCAGAGAAGCTTCGGCCAGTGACCTGACTTCCGTCTTATGGTTGAATGTAAACCTAAACCCTAAACCCCAAAAACATAGAAGCCCAAACCCCGAACCCGCCACCTAAAAGGCTCCCCTCCTCCCACCCCAGCCTTTATATAGCATGAGCGGATTCGAGCAGCACTCTCGATTAGAGTTTTTGCAGACTCTGCGTGGTCGTTGAGAGATGCTGTTGTTCTGATGCGTATGTTGACCCATGCACGGCCTTTGTCTTGTGCCTACATTTGCTCAAGTCTGCTATATGCGATGACGGCTTGTACTACTACTGCTGCTAACCCAGCTGCTACTGTTGCGACAATAGAAGCGTCACATACGTCTTGCTGACATTTCCGATATGCTGACTCTCTTATCTTCGTTGCTGCCAAGAACTCTCCCCCCTCGAACCAGTAATAGTCATATACTTCCCGAAATACTAACCTGCATATGCGACTATCCTAAGCCCAAATTCCCAAGTATTCGGTACAGGGTATCACGACCGCCTCTTGGATGATTATGAAACGAAACGGCAGCAGCCGAGAGCCAAGATGTCAACGAAGTCAAGACAGTCACGGCCGAGGCGTTGCGACGCGCTCTACCCTAGGCCCTCGGCCTTTAGGGTTTAGGATTCAGGCTTTAGGGTTTAGGGTGCCAAAGAAACCATCCAGGAGCTGAGGCCTTGAAACCGCCCGTGGCAGGAGCGAGGGCGTTCGAGCATTTTGTGGTGAGCGCAAGATGAACAAGGCAGAAGAGCCACGACGACGCATGCAAGAGGAGACAGTAAGATGGACCCGGTAGGCCTTGGCTTAAGTTTAGTATTTCAGGCACATCAATCCTTCTTGGACCTTTTTGTGCCCTGCCACACAGACCCCCAACTACCTCGCAGACTCTTCCGAAGACCCCCGAGCTGGAGCTCTTGCCAGTTTTGTGTTTTCGGGGTTTAGGGTTTAGGGTTTAGGGTTTAGGGTTTAGGGTTTAGGGTTTGCGTCTTGGGGTCCTGAGCTCAGGCGTTTTGGTTTCAGAGGCCAGCACCCGATGACTTTTCCACAAGCCGGCGGTCCTGCGACGAGTCCAACTACATCCGTGCCCTCAGAAGAAGAAGCCCACAATCTTGCCACCAACGTGCTTGCGACGGGCTTCCTGTTGGGGAGGAAAGCCTACACCCTAGCCGCTGATTCCGACCCTCAACCCGAAAACCTTGATACAAGACATGGAGCCTCAGATGAATTTCCAGAGATCTATGGCAACTAGAGCCTCAGCTGTGTGAAGAGAATCCTCAAGGCCCAAACCCCGACAACGCGGCTGGGATCTCAGGTCAGGTTCAGGCGCCTTTGGGGTTTAGCATTTTCTAAAAACCGAACCCTAAATATTAACGTGTAGGGTTTAGGTTTAGGGTTTAGGGTTTAGGGTTGAGGGTTTAGGGCTTAGAGTTTAGGGTTTAGGGTTTAGGGTTTAGGGTAAACCCTAAACCTTTGACCCCTAACTAAGGGGTTGAAGACTTTAGAGCCTAACACCCTAATCCAAAAAAATGCCCCGGGCTTTCCATCCTTAAGCCTCCGGCCCACCCCTCCCGCCCCCTGAAGGATCCTCATGGTCCATGATGCCGTAGGTGGTGGTCCTGAGGCTTGGGGCTTAGGGTTTATGGGGCTTAGGGTTTAGGGTTTATCAAGCTTTTAGGGTTTAGGGCGTTTAGGGTTTAGGGTTGCAGATTTAGGGGTTTAGGGTTTAGGGTGTAGGGTTTAGGGTTCAGGGCCTCGGCGGAGTTGGGACTTGGAGTTTGCAGTGGAGGGCTGAGGGCTCAGGACTTTGGATTTGGGCGGCACAAGGGGTTTAGGGTTTAGGGTTGCTACCAAGACGGCAGGCACATCAGAAGAACAAGATTCTTCGATTTTCTTGCTACTCGTCGCATGGTTGGTTACGGTCACATGAGCCTTCGCTTACGCTTTGTATGATGCTCATGACCTCCTGTTTGTTGCGAGTATGGTCGTGCATCGCACTGCTGTGGGCTTACTGACTCTTCTTGCTCTTTCTGTTGCTATCATCAGCGCCACTACTAGCATGCTCTGTCAACCATCTAGGTCCGGGAGCTCCTACTGCGACTATTGCTGCAATCATTATGCCACCCATTCACACTGGCAACGGCTACTGCTTCGACACAGACGAGGAGCACAACGGCTCCTTCTACGCTGGCAGAAGAGACTTCAAGCCCCATTCGGACCAGAGTCTACTCCTTGAGAACTTGGGGACTAAGACCTACGGTTATTGAAACCCTGGGGTAGGCTTCAGGGTTTGGGGGTTTAGGGTTTAGGGTTTAGGGTTTAGGGTTTAGGGATTTCGGGTTTAGGGTTCACCAGCAACCTCAAACCACTCAGGCGCAGACAGCACGAGATGTCCGAACTGACGGGAGGGGAGCAGGTCGCTGGCCAGCTGCTCGATGCCCTCCACAGAGACCTGTGAAAGCTCTTGCTGCAAAGTCCCCAGAGACTCCAATATCCCTTAATTAAGGAATATACCTTAACTCATATTAGGGATCCTACTATAATTTAAGGTATATTCCTTCATTAAGGGATATTGGAGTCTCTGGGTCTTCGAATCGTTTACAGCGCTATGGGTTTCGCGAGTTAGGGCTTGTAGGTGAGTTCATGTGCCCTGCTTTTGGAGTGAGGCATGTCGGAGGAGTTGCGGAGTCCCTGAGCCCTAAACCCTGCACATCTGCCCCAGTAGTTGACCCATCTCCATTTCATTTGAAGACCCTAAAACCCTAAACCCTAAACCCTAAACCAACCCTAAACCCTAAAGCCTGCATCGTTGACGAGACTGTGATGACGCAGAATTTAGCATCCAATTCTCCTCCCTCTGCTACCTACGTGTTGGGCCTGGACTGTCCGAATCAAGCCTTTAGGGTTCAGGGTTTAGGGTTTAGGGTTTAGGGTTTAGGGTTTAGGGTTTAGGGTTTAGGGTTTAGGGTATAGCCAGCTCAGGACTCTCTTTAGTTTTTCGGGCACGACAAAGCCGTGGCACGTCAAAGCGGGGGGAGATCACGCCGCACTTGTTCAGGCGGCCGATGAGTTCCACAACAACCTTTCCTGCGCGGTGGTCGTCAATGATCCTGGGTGGCCAGGACTCCAACAAGTCCGGAGCCCACTATCATTATACATTACTACTACGACGACGACTATACATCATCAGCCCAGCAACTCGAGATCGCCGATGTAGCCGTGCTTCTGCATCACCTGCAAGAACTTGATGATGACCTTGGAGTTCGGCCTGATGAGAACCTGACGCTTGCCGCGCTTCTCGGCATTCACGATGTTGTTCCTTGTCTGTCTGGGCTGAGGCGGCTGAGGCTGTGGGAAAGGGAAAGAAGTTGAAAAAAGAGACGGTAAGGCCCGAACCCTAAACGTGCCAAAACCCGAAAACTTTACAATCTGCCCTGTCAAAGGACAGGCAGTCACGGAGGACACTGATCCGCACCATAGCGATAGGAGTTCAGGGGAGACTTTGGGCTTCGTCGGGGAAACTATTGGCTTGAGCCGCTGCAACCAAGAGCACTTATCTTCTTGGAATTGTCATTGTCATTGGGATCGCACGCTTTTCTAGTGTTTAGGTCTAGCTTACCTTGAGGCTAGCGGTTTAGCGTTTGAGGTTGCCTGAAGTTTGCCCCTGCAGGGTTCTTCAACGCCCTAAACCCCTCACCCCGAGTGCCACCATTACTGCTACTGCTGCTGCAGCTCTGGCTGTTGCTCCTGCTACTGCTCCTGCTATTGCTACTGCTACTGCTACTGCTACTGCTACTGTTACTCTTACTCCTACCCCCACTCCTACTCCCACTCCCACTCCCACTCCCACTCCTACTCCCACTACTACTAGCACCACTACTACTACTACTACTACTACTACTACTACTACTGCGCTCTACTACTACTACTACTACTACTACTACTACTACTACTCCTACTGCTACTCCTGCTACTACTACAATACAGAACTGAAAGCACCCCACTCACCCTAAACCCTGAACTCTCTTGGAAATTGGACACCACAAAACCCGAAACTGTCACGCTGCTGTACCTCCAGCTCCAAGGCTTCGGCTCCGAAATGCTGTCATAAGGTCTAGGGTTAGGGTTTAGGGTTTAGGGTTTAGGGTTTAGGGTTAGGGGGTTCAGAATTTTGGTGGGGGATTAGGGTTTAGGGCCTTGTGGGCCCCGAAGGAAACACCTGAAAGCTTCAAGCCTGCATGCCAATCTGTGGAACTTCATCACAAGAAGATATTACAGCAAATTAAACTAGAAACTTCAGAAACAGAGTTATGCTTTATTACCTTTGGGACTTCATAATAAACGCTGCAGCTTCAACTCCACGACACTAGATGCCCCAAGATGAACCTGACATCCAAACTCTTGGACTCCAAACCCTATATACCCTAAACCCTAAATCCTAAACCCTGAACCCTACAAACCCTCAACCCTTCCCACCCCAAACCCCACCTCTTCGGAGAAGAACCCTACCCTGAGCCCGATATCCGAGCCCCCCCCAAAAAAAAAATCCCCCTAAACCCTAAACCCTAAACCCTAAACCCTAAACCCTCAACCCTAAACCCTAAACCCTAAAAAAAAAAAAACATCCTAAAACTCAGAGATCTCTTTTCCTGGCTGCTCCACTCACTTCGGATCGCTTCTTCAGGCCTCTCCTTGGGTACTCGCGATGGTTTAGGGCTTAGGGTTTGGGGTTGAGGGCTTAGGGTTTGGGGTTGAGGGTTTAGGGTTTAGGGTTGAGGGTTTCGGGGTTTAGGGTTTAGGGTTGAGGGTTTCGGGGATTAGGGTTTAGGGTTTAGGGTTGGAGTACTGAAGGGCTGCAGCATAAAGGCCTCTGGTCTTGACACACTTTCCTTTACCGTCTTGCAGGGAATCTTGGGGCTGTTACGGCGGCTTTGGGCTGGTTGCGGCGGAAGGGGTGAAGGAGCTGGGGAGCTTCCTCCATCAGCCCAATGGTGTCGCAGGCTTTCGGGGTTTAGGGTTTAGGATTTATGGAGGTGTCAAGGCTTCGTGTTCAAAGCTCCTGGGAGACGTATAAATCCCAAAGTCCCTCTATCTAACTACCAGCCCTTTTCGAACCTAGACCTATGAAGCCGAGAGTCAGAAGAAAAAGCCCACAATCTTGCCACCCACGTGCTTGCGTCGTGCTTCTTCATGGTCCATGATGCCGTACGTCGTCGTCCTAAGGCTGAGGCACAGAACGGGGTTTCGGGCGCAAGGCTTAGGCCATAAGTTCCTCAACCCAAAAGCCCTGATCTTTGTTCGTATTTTCAGTACTGTTGATCCCGCGCTTGAAACAAAAACGAAAAACCTACAGCCTGGATCAGCACGCTTGACATATATGGTGCAGCGCTGCCGGCCCCCCTCCCCGCCCCCCCCACCCCATCGTATCCACCCCGCCTCCCCCTGCGGTTCCCTATGGTGCGGGTTCCCCCTCTGTCCCTCCCACGAAGATGGTGATCACGATCCCCGCGCGCTTATCCGGTCCCGTGCTCAAGAGTCCTGAATGAACGTCAATCAAGCACATGTTCGGGCCAATGCTCGGGCTGTTTTTGAGGCACCCAACCGAACTGAAGATAAAATGACAACGGTCGATACAAACTACGAAAATCTACGGAAGAACATCAAGCCAAATAAGCTTTGAAACGAATAAATGCCAAGAACATGCGGTAAGTAAGGGCAGAACAGCATAAGAGGTGCTACCAACAGCCACACTCGGAATACCAGCATGCAAGAAGCACATCAGCGTCATTTTCCTCAGCATCATCGCCATCAGTCTCATCCGTGTGGGAGGGCGGGGGTTGCACGATTCTGCACGAGAGTTCCAAAGGAACGTTCTAGGCATAGCAAGCTTTTTCGTAGTGGCGTCTCTGGGAAGCATCTCAGGTGCCGACAGAACCAGGTGGCCGAACTGTCGGGACGGAAGCAGATCGCTGGCGAGCTGCTCGATCCCCTCCACGGAGACCTGGTTCAGGGTTTAGGAGTTTAGGGTTTTAGGGTTTAGGGTTTAGGATGTGCTTTCTTCATTGTGCATGGCCCGTTTTGTCATGCAACCGTGCCGCCGGCTGTCGGTTTAGGCTCGGGGCACTCAATCCCTAAACCCTAAACCCGCACACCCTGTTAAATGCTAAACCCTGTGTAAGCGGTAGGGCTTTTGGTTTGGAGGACCGACTTCAGCGGAGTCCCGCACTCTCGGGATTAGGGAGCTTAGCAAGCAGTGTTATGAGCCCCTCAACTAAAGCTCTGAGTGAATATCTGTGTAGAAACCCTAATCGGAAGTCTTCCAGTAAGGTCTTTGACTCTACTGGTTATGGGGTCCCGTATTGCTCTAAACGCTTGGGGATGCAGCTTGCCGCATGGAGGCAGTCTAGTGCTTAATCCTCGTGGTAGAACTGATGACTCTGATTAATATAGGAACCTGGTTAAGACACCCTGGGTCTTTAGTAGGGTTCTTAATATGAATCGTAATATATTGGGGTTATAGTGCCAGGGTTTCTTAATCAGGTTCCTACATTACTCATGATTACTCCTTCCGGACATGACCAAGCCGTGGCACGTCAAAGCGGGGGGAGATCACGCCGCACTTGTTCAGGCGGCCGATGAGCTCCACAACAACCTTTCCTGCGCGGTGGTCGTCAATGATCCTGGGTGATCAGGACTCCCACAAGTCCAGAGCCCACCATCATTATACATTCGGGGTCCAAAACTTCAGTTCGAGTGCCACAAAGGGACAGTGACTACTATGACTTTACATCATCAGCCCAGCAACTCGAGATCGCCGATGTAGCCGTGCTTCTGCATCACCTGCAAGAACTTGATGATGACCTTGGAGTTCGGCCTGATGAGAACCTGACGCTTGCCGCGCTTCTCGGCATTCACAATGTTGTTCCTTGTCTGTCTGTGCAGGTGTGAGGAAAAAACACAAAAAAGTTCAAAGAAGAGATTTCCCCAACACCCAATGCACTGATCCCTGAACGCAGTCAAGGCCCGACCCACGTAAACCCTAAACCCCACCCGAAACCCCTAAACCCCCGTCGAAAAACAGGCAGTCTCGCAGGACGCTGATGCGCACCATGGTCTCGGAAGTCTCTTGGAAGCTTTTGCGAGCCAGGAACCCTCTCCGCTGGAGCCAGAAAAGCCACACGAGCTTGCAGCTTTATGGGTAGTTGCCAGAAGCTGCAAGAACTTTACAAGTACTTAATCAGGGCCTTGAACGCAGTTACCCTGATTAGAACCTCCCACCATAGAAACCCCAAAACCATAAACCCTGGGGTTCCGGTTAAAGGAACCCTTTTGGGCTCGATCACTGAGGCGTCAGATCCTTTCAGATCCGTCACAGTGGTTTCCAGGATGGAGCTCACGACTTCTGAGCTTGGGGGCCATGAAGCCCAGGTTTTTTTTAGGGTTTAGGGCTTAGGGCTTCGGGCTTAGGGTGTAGGGTTTAGGGTTTAAGGTTTAAGGGTTAGGGTTTAGGGCTTAGAGCTTAGGGCTTAGGGTTTAGGGTTTAGGGTTTAGGCAGGTTCGGAGTCTATAGGGCTCAAGTTCAGGGCATGGGGTTTCAGGTCTTTGAAAGTTGACCTGCCAAACCCAAAACACCTAAAGTCTCTAAACCAACCTAATGCTTAGCCTAATCCTAGCTGAGCAAGATGACCTGCCATGCAGTTCATAAGTGCATTCTGCTCATGTTGAAGCACCTTATCGGCAGCTTCATGTGTCTTCCCTTTTGTCTGTAAAGATCTGCGGGCCACGGCTTTCTAGCAACTTTACTGTAGATTTAGCTTTAAGATTCTACCTTCTGTTGCAAAACCAAATCTACCAGGCTCGCTCAGGAGCCAGCCTTCCAAAATTCGGAGCCATGAAGCCCTGCATCCTAAACCCTCAGACCGAAACCCTTAAGAGTGAAACCTAATGTAGGGGCCTTAATAATTAAGAATCGGCTTTTGAGGCCCATGCTACCATAATTATACTAAGGAACCCCAAAATAGTATTGGGAATTATTGAGGCCCCTACATTATGTAATAACACGAAAGCCAGAAAACCAAAAAACACGAAAGGCGATGTCAACCCTACAATACCCTAGATGGCCTTCAAACTCAAAAGAAGGAGCAAACCCAGCTAGATCGACCAAAGCCCCCCGAGACCCTGGTCCTAAACTGGCTCCATTTAGGCTTAGGGCCTTGCGTCTATGGGTTATGGGTGATGGGTTTAGGGCTTAGGGTTTAGATGGGCTTGGGGTTTAGGTGCAAACTCAAATTGTCAAACAGCCCATTTCTTCTCCGCGATCCAGAGTCAGAGCCTGAGCTGCTTCGCCGGGACTTCTTTTCGCGCCTTGGCGCGGAGGGTTTGCTCGCGCTGAGGGCTTAGGATTGAGAGTTCGGCCAGTTGAAGGGCCTGTTGATGTTTAGACGAGGGCGAGGGTGTTGGGTGGATATTCTGATATGATTCTACAGCACCTCCAAGAGTGCAGTACTACTACCAGTTCCGATGCAGCTATAAAGTTAAGTTTCATGATGGCTGAGCAACAGATTCTGGAAGTGCTCCGGCTGTTGACAGCGTGTTGGAACCCAAAAAGAACATGGTACGACCCAACGTTTAGGCAACCCCCTAAATCCTCGACCTTTCCACGCTGAAACCCGAACTTCTGTTGAACCCTTGAGCAGGTCTCTGCAAGCCATAAGAAGGTTTCGGGTTTTGGGTTTAGGGTTTTGGGTTTAGGGCTTAGGTTACCCAGAAGAAAGCATAGACCACAATTCCCACAGTTTAGAGCATTGCCACAAGACCTGGGAAGATGCAATGTAGAGGCTTGTTTAGAGGGCTCCTTATTTTTAATATCGTGTCATGGGCCCCAAAACCCGATTCTAATTATTCAGGCCCCTAAATTAGGGGCCTCAAGATCTACGGTGTTTGATCGAAAAGCCTGACTGATTAGAGCGGGCCTCCTCGTGAGATATTCGGCCATTAATTTATGTATGGAGCTATCTATGCGGTCATGTATGACTTTCATGCAACTTCTTGAGTCTCCGGTATGTAACCTTTACCCCGCTTCAAACTGCAAAAAGCGCAAGCAAAACTAAGCGAATGCCCTAGACCCTCAGACCCGCAAAACATAAACCCCAAACCTAAGCCCTAAGCCGCCAACCTGCAAGACCATGCGAGACGACTTTGAACAGAACAACCTAATTCCAAAAACCTACAAGGTTCATCCTGTCATTATGTCAGGGTTTAGGGTTTTGTTTTGTTACCTGGTTTGAGGTTCTTGTAGTGCTTAGGGTTGAAGGTTTAGGTTTAGGGCGTAAGGTTCATGTACGGTTTAGGCTTTGGAGTTTGGTTTGGGATTAGATGACATATATCGTTAAAGAATCGGAGGCAGAGCAGCTTGTGGCGCTTTGTTGAAGTCTTCCTGTCCTGGCGCCATCTTGAGCTTTCGGCTTAAGGGCTCATAGCCGTTGTAACTTACAGGGCTTGTAGAGTTTACGACGGGTCCATGTTCGGAAAGCAGTGTTAGCGCGAAAGGAGACGTTTCACAGAATTGGGCTTGTGTCAAGCCTCGCGAGCTGTAGGACTGAACCCTAATTACCACAGATATGAGCCGATACACTCAATGTGGCTGTGGGAGAAGCTGTAACTGTAGCATCGGTGGAGCGATCAGGGTTCCAGGTTGGGGAAGTTTATTGATTATGGTGTGCTCTGGGCCCAAGTACCCTGAACTCGACCCCAAGAGAGGGGCATGCTATCCGCCTGAAACATACGCTGCTTCTCTGCTTTGCAGATAGAACGGCAATCGAAGCCAGCGTCTAACCCTCTTCTTTCGCGCCAAAGCCCGCCACCCAAAACCCAAACCCCACCAAGCTCCTAAATCCTTCCCCAAACTAAACTCTAAAGCCTACAGCCCTGAACCCTCTAAACCCTAAACCCTGAACCCTAAAGCCTACAGCCCTGAAACCTCTAAACCCTAAACCCTGAACCCAAAAGCCTACAACCCTGAACCCTCTAAACCCTGAACCCGAAAACCCTAAAACCGTAAACCCTAAACCCCAAACCCTAAACCCTGAACCATAAAACCCTAAAACCCTAAAACCCTAAAACCCTAAACCCTGAACCCTAAACCGTCTCCGGCAGAACCCCCAAAAGCAGTGCGGGCGAGGTGGTGGTTTCCGAAAATAGGGGACCCTAATATACTACCCCAAAGAATAGGATCCCCATTTTAAGGATCCCAAAATAAGGCCCTAAACCCTAAACCCTAAACCCTAAACCCTAAACCCTAAACTCTAAACCCTAAACCCCTAATTTTCGGAAACTCCCAGGTGCCTCCGGGGCCGGTGAGAGCCGGTAAGACGGCGACCGCCGTGCACGGCGCGGCGGCGTGCGAGAGCGGCGTGGAGAGGCCGAGGAAGCCTGAGTAGGGTTGAGGGTTTAGGGTT